>CM074964.1:7445004-7480680 GCA_037577455.1 Pangasius macronema | reverse complement strand
GTGCAAGTGTTGAGGATGCAGAAGATAGGGATAGGTGGAGAGTGATGATTCACTGTGGCGACCCCTGAAGGGAAAAACTGAAAGAAGAAGAAAGAAGAAGAAGAAGGATATTTTCCTAATTCTGCCCTGCATGCGTTATTTGTTATGTTCCGGTGGGTGTGTAGGATATTTTTACAGAACTCTGCATGCAGGGTCTCGATTGGGTGATTGTCCCATTTGGTCAGGTCTTGGTTTGGGTTGGTCTGTCTCTTTCTCCCTCTGTCTCTCTCACTGACTGTCTGTCTCTCACTGACTGTCTGTCTCTTTCTCCCTCTGTCTCTGTCTCTCTCACTGACTGTCTCTTTCTCCCTCTGTCTCTGTCTCTCTCACTGACTGTCTGTCTCTCCCTCTGTCTCTGTCTGTCTCACTGACTGTTTGTCTCTCCCTCTGTCTCTGTCTGTCTCACTGACTGTCTGTCTCTTTCTCCCTCTCTCTTTCTCTGTCTGTCTCTCTTTCTCTCTGTCTCTGTGAAAAAAGAAAAAAATTTCCAAAAATTCAAATGAGCTTTATTGGCATGACAAATTGTACAGTGTATTGCCAAAGCATTTATATGGGTAAGGAATAAAACCTGAACAGAGAACAAATGATAGGATTAAAAAGGGAAGGAAAAAAACAAATGAACAAAAACAAGACAAGACAAAACAAAACAAAAAATACAGAAGGAAGTATATTTGCTGTCTGTCTCTCACAAATGCTGTTTGTCTCTTTCTCCCTTGTCTCTCTCTCTAACTCTCTGTCTATCTCCCTTTCTCCCTCCGTCTGTCTCTCTTTCTCCCTCTGTCTCTCTCTGTCTCTGTTTCTCCTTCTGTTTCTGTCTGTCTCTGTCACTCTGTCTTTCTTTTTCCCTCTGTCTCTCACAAATACTGTCTGTCTCTTTCTCCCTTGTCTCTCTCTCTAACTCTCTGTCTGTCTCTTTCTCCCTCCGTCTGTCTCTCTTTCTCCCTTGTCTCTCTCTCTAACTCTCTGTCTGTCTCCTTCTCCCTCAGTCTTTCTCCCTCTGTCTCTCTCCGTATCTGTTTCTCCTTCTGTTTCTGTCTGTCTCTGTCACTCTGTCTGTCTCTTTCTCCGTTGTCTCTCTTTCTAACTCTCTGTCTATCTCCCTTTCTCCCTCCGTCTGTCTCTCTTTCTCCCTCTGTCTCTCTCTCTGTTTCTCCTTCTGTTTCTGTCTGTCTCTGTCACTCTGTCTTTCTTTTTCCTTCTGTCTCTCACAAATACTGTCTGTCTCTTTCTCCCTCCATCTGTCTCTCTTTCTCCCTCTGTCTCTCTCTGTCTCTGTCTGTCTCTGTCACTCTGTCTCTTTCTCCCTCGTCTCTCTCTCTAACTCTCTGTCTGTCTCTTTCTCACTCTGTCTGTCTTTCTCTCTTACCCTCTATCACACAAAGAGGAAGACAAAGACAGACAGAGAGTGTTAGAGAGAGACAGAGAAAAAGAGGGAGACAGTGACCTACAGACTCTCACACTCAGTCAGCCTCTCACTGCTAAAAGCAGTTTATAATTGCATGCTGATCCCGTCAGGTTTATACTGTTAGTGCTGGTGTAGGATGGTCATGCTGCTAAAGCTAGTCTTGTTGCTTTATTGCTGCACGTGTTGATTTAAACTTTTTTTTTTCTCACCAGTTATCTGCCAGCACTACATTCTGTCCGTCTGACTGTCCCTCTCCTTTTCCCTGAGGCGTGTATCTCGGTAGCTGTAGCATTATATCAACACTGTGCGGCAGAGCAGACCCGAGCGCCTGCTGGCTGAAGAAAGACGTCTTTGTGTTCACGTTTAAGGGTCTGCTCCCTAGCTGACTCAGGTAGCAGAGAGAGGAATGGAGACGCAGAAAGAGACCAGTGAGCATAGACCTTCCATCAGATACAGAAAGAAAGAGTTGCACTAGTTATTTCGTGCCCGTTTTACATTATGGTTTGTGTTTAAACCATAATGAATTATTTAAGACAAGGACAGCTGTGTAGCTTGATTTATATTGTTGTGATAACGTACTAGCAGCATTAAACGAGTACTAATTTCTGAGATCTCATGAGAATTGCGTATGAACTTGAATGCAGAAAGGTCTAGCAGTAGGTTTTGATTGATCACTACCCCTGCCCCTAACTCAAAACATAACTTCCGTTACACTTTTTTTTCCCGCTTTAACTTTTCATACAAGAAATTTGCACGTGTGTCATACTGAATAAAACATCCTCCGACACTTTTAGATGTTTTACTACGAGCCAACCATAGAGCGCTGTATGAAATAGATCTGCACATTTGTATGTCTGCACTGAGGTTGTGTATTGCTTCCTGCAGTGGCACGAGGTTGGTACTAGTTGGCCTGACAATGCTTAACCTTTGACCCCTGCAAGCCTAGACGTCTAAACAAATGTGGAAGCCTGCCCTCAGGTGATTCAGGCTGTGGATGTGTGATAACAAGCTAATAAAGACCCACAGAGGCTTTTTCAGTATTCACTGGTAATTACACACACACACACATGCCTCCAGGAATAACTTGTTGAAGTCTAATATCTATACTGGCAAATAAGGTTTGTTAAGTATATATAAATACTCTTAAATGTTTGTGCGGTGTATTTGTTAGGTGAGTAACCTGAGTACGTGAATTCCTCGCTATGTAAACACACAAGCTCAAGTGTTGTTTCATCATCTAGTGGCATCAGAGGCCCGGGATGATTTTGTAAACATATTCCAGCCTAGTATTTTGGCTTATCACTTGCAGAGAAAACAAGCTGGGTGTGTTATTTTTGTTTAATAGAATTGTTTTTTAGATAAACCCCCGTGTGCTTGCAAATTCATGTCTCAGCATGCGAAGAGAAAAAAATGGAAATATTATCTGTGCGTTAACTGTCACCTATTGTGCCATGACAAGCACCTAACTTTCCCATGGACTTAAGCAACACTTGCTTCTATCCACCTGTGTCAGGCTTTCTCTCTCTCTCTCTCTCTCTCTCTCTCTCTCTCTCTCTCTCTCTCTCTCTCTCTCTGTCTGTCTGTTAGTCAGCATTGGTAGTTTCTTTCTGCTTACTTTGGAAGAACTTGAGTTTGGAATAATAAAAAGCACCGCAGTCCTGCTTGCAATTTCCCGTACATTTTAAAAAAGGAAACCCATTTCATGGGTCATATTTTTACTCGCAGTCTTTGTGGCTACATGTTTCCCATTCATCAAATTTCCTCGTTTTCCTCTCAATCTAGACTGAAACAAATCTGTCTGTCCCCACGCTCGCAGCCTGCGAGGGATCTGGAGACTCGAAGGGGAAAAATAGCGGGAAAGAGAGAGGGGGGGGATTGATTGTTTGAGGGTCATTGGTGGTTTCATGTTTCTCCTCCTCTGCTTTCGATTCTTCTGCTTGCTCACCCGCTCTCTCTTTTTTCTTTCTTATTCTCTCTCTCTCTCTCCCCCACTCCCACCTCCTTTAGTCGAGCCACACCACATTCTCATACAGGAAGAGAGGGAGACAGACAAGAAACTACAGCGTGAGGAAAACGAACGCAGGGAAAGACTTTCAGAAAGGTAGGCTCTCTTTTTTTTTTGCTTTTAGAAAAAGAGAGATAAAGGCCAGGGACTACTTGTGTTACTTTTATTTGGGGAGCATTTTATTCTTCCCTTTCTTCTCTTCTCATCCACGGTATGTGAATTTGTGTGATGTCTAGACAGAGATTTTTTTTTCATGCCATCATCAGTGCGACTCTATAATAAATGAACAATTCAGTTTCTGAAACAGATGCTCCCAATTCGTCTTACTTTTCAGTCTGATACAGTTATACAGTTCTGTTTTTTTTTGCTCCAAATTTGGTCCTGTTTTCGCTCCTAGATTACCTGTACCAGGTAGTCAGGGACTATAGGGACACACACATTGACTACATAACTCAGGTATGTCGAGGGCAGGAGCAGAACAAAAACACAAAAATCACAGACTGCCTCGAGGAGCCTCAAAGAGTGTACTGGCCAGAGCAAATGATATCACCTGAGAAGCATCTTCTTAAACAGAAGGTGTCTGTTAAGCTCTACCAGATGAGAGGCCTGAGATATCTGTAGTTATCTCTAAACTCAGTTCTGATGGTTGAATCATACACCATAATCACAGAAGTCATCACAAGTCTACTGCACGATGCAGGTGATTTATTTGAGTCATACAACCTCAGACAGAGCAGCCAGGTGTACGAACCTGAATGATGATGCTCTGATGCTGCGAGCAACAACCCACAGAGAGTCTGCCAAACTCAGCAGTGCTGTATCATTCCTGTACACCACTGAGCTCCAGCAGTCTGCTTTTAAACCTGTCATTAGCACAAACCAGTGGGGTTTTCCTGAATTTATACACGCTCATAATCTTGATTTTTATGGATCTCAAAATCTTGATGGAGTGTCACATTTAGACCTGCTTATTTTTGTTAGATTTAGTGTACTCGAAATGATAGGATGCTAATTGGTAGTGGACAGATGGTTATTAGCCATAGAAGGAAGGAGAAAGTGGGAGAGGTACTGCAAATGACAGACCTCTGTTTTATTACTCCAAGGAAATATAAGCGGTTCTGTTGGCTGGAACGTGAAGGTAAACTATGTATGATGAAGTGCTTTAATGTGCTATAGACATGATGTCCATAGGCACCTTCTCATGTTCTCAATTAAAGAAAACATCAACCACACAGTAGTAATAAATGCTGCTCCAAATAGCAAATGAATCATAACATATGGCCCTATTGCATGGGTATTGTGTTCATTATATATTAGGTTGTGTCAGATGTGTGCTCATTATATATTGGGGTCCAGAAGTCAAATTTACTACCTAGTGGATTGTTTTTATTAAGACTTGAAGCGCTGCTGCTTGGGCCGTCTCTGTTAATAAACGCTGACCAACTGCTCTCGCTGCTCACCTTGGGAAAAGGCTAGGATAAAACAGTCCTTGCATTCCTGCTTGTAATTTTGTTGTTACTACAGAAAGACAGAACATTGTATGGGCAACCTGTTTTGCCCAAGGGCACATTGATTGGTTCCTTCCTGCTGACTCATTTCTATCACTCAGATATTTGCAGCAAAGCTTCCAAGTGCCCCTGTGAGGACTGAATCAAAGACCTCCAGGTTATGAGACTCCCTATTCTGTCAGTGCAGCAACAACAAATGCACACTTTTTGTTATGGCCAGGAATTATGTGGCAAGAGAAAATTGAGAACCATTAAACACTTTCAAGGGTCTAATGGGTATTTGAGATTAGATCACAGGTTTCAAAGTGCTAACTATTCCACCATGTAAGCGTTTTTTTTATCATTATTTATTTTTTTTTTTTTATTCGCGATCCGATCCCAGATTCCAATATTGGTTTTCTTGCTGTTGTCACCTCACTGTTGGCACCATGTGAAGGGCAGGTCCAGTACTATGGACAACAGTGATAGGAGCATGACCATTGAGACCTTTTGAGCCAAATTAATCATCAAATCCAACATCCAGCATCGAATCGTCCAGCCTGCCTAGTTCACGCCAAAACACCAGTTGGCACAGGGTGGCAGCTGCCTTGCCACCCTTTTCACCAAACCAGCATTGCCCTAATTCATCCTTTATGCATTGTAAGGAATTTTGGTGTCATAACTCATAACCTTTGAAACCTCGTTGACACAGTAAGTGAGTAGAAGTCATTGACGAAATAGGACCAGTCCCTTGCTGTGGATCTGTAAGCTTTCCCAGGAACACTGAGAACGAGATGGAAATACACCCTGGGTGGATGGTCAATCGCAAGTTATCATTTTGGGAGGTAGGAGGAAACCAGAATACGTGGAGCTAATGCACATGGACATGGAGAAAACAAGCAAAAGTCTGCACAGAACCTGGGACTGACATTAGTGAGGCCAGGCACTGATGTCGGGCGAGGAGACCTGGGGTGCAGTTGGTGTTCCAGGTCATCCTAAAGGTGTTCGGTGGGGTTGAGGTCATGGCTCTGTGCAGGCCACTTGAGTGCTTCTAAACCAACCTTGGCAAACCATGTCTTCATTGACCTGTGGTTGTGTCCCGACAACAGTACGACCTTGTACACACTCGGAGAATCAAGGTCACTTCCCTTTAGTATTACGATGTGCATACAAAGGATAATCACGTGCCTCCAATTTTGTGGCAAGGGTTTGGAAATGGCCCATATATTGGGGTCCTGATCAGACGTCCACATACTTTAGGTATTGTAGTGTAAGTGTCCTTCATTTCTTGCCCATGTCTAAAATATGGATACATCACTAAATAGGGAATAGATTCCAGTCCAAAAATCCATAGTCCAGCACTAACACACATACTAAACATACTAAATCTGGTTACTAACCAGTTAGTTGTATCAGGTATCTTTGAAGTCACTAAACTGTGTTGGACTTCAGAGTTTCAGATTGGAACAGGAAACTCTTTATTAGTGTTAGTAGCAGATTTCTTTCAGCAGAGATTTACCCTTGGGAACTGAGCAGTAAAGATCAGCAGCGTGCCTTTTTATGGATTATATGGTTTATTTCACAACTGCTTTAAATCTGCTGAACCATTCAGTGACTAAATATTATATTCAATACAGATTGATGTTAAGTAAAAAGACTGGGAGATGTTGAATGTTGATTTATCTCAGATGGTGGGCAGAANGAATTATAGCAACCAACAGCTGGTAGGCCCTTAACGTGTATGTGACGGCTAATTTTATTCTGTTGCTGTTAGCTTAATAGCTAATGGACAAGCTAAATAGCAAAACCAAGCAAATTGTAATATACCAAAAGAAATTTGCTGAGGCTGTGTTAATATAAAGAGTGTCGTAGTAAATTTTAAGAAGTAAATCACAATTGGAAGGCAGAGGGCAGTTTACTTGGCTGAAATGTGAAATTTCTTTCTTTCTTTCTTTCTTTTAACATTTCTTCATTGATGAATATAAAACACTTCTTTGGAGCACACTGAGAAATTACAATACAGTTAATTCTCAATACAGAGTTTCAGTATGGAGGATTTTTTTAAATTTAAAGATTTATATTAGAAGTTGATTATTGCTGACTGGTCTCAGATCAGTCTGAAAATGCCTGGACTGCTGGTAGTTTGGCACGGGTGGTGTAAATGGTCCTGAGACTGGTTAACTGGCAGCTGAATGGCCAGACTTGGCACTGCCAGCAGGTTGGCTGAGGTAAGCGGAGAGCTTGGTGATGATGGACGCTTTGAGCGAGAAGAATACCTTGCTTGTCCTCTGTGACTGAGGGGCTTTTTGCTGTGCGTCTTTGTGTATCTGTGTTGGTGGTAGACTGCTGTCACTGGGACACTCCTCCGCAGAAAAGCCCTTGCCTGAAAGAGTAATTTATACACACATTCAGTGGATGCTTGTATGGGTTCTCTGCACTGCCGGGATCTCTGTTTTGAAGAGGCTCTGCCTTGATCTCTAAGTCTCTGCCCCAGGCATTTCCTGTATCTTACCGAAACAGCCCCTTGTATACAAGTATCCTATTACAGAAAATTAGAGATCCTTAATTAATGCAGAAGGCCATATAAGTGGCTAAGTATTTTAATTTATTTCCATCACTAGGAATCTTAAGTGTACTTAACTCTTGTCTAATAATAATAGATATTTGTTTACCATAAAACTTTATTTTTAAATATGTATTCACATTACGGAGATTATGTTCTGGTCTAAAAGTGAATTGTTCACTATTGTATCGACGTTCGTCGTTAATTCCCCGGTTCGTGAAAGACCGGGATGGAGAATCGGACAGAGGAACACCAAAAGGGGACCTTCATTGTTTGTTCCCAAGTAGATATACTAAATTGTTGTATTTTGAATTTAGACAAAACATCTTGGAGTCCCTTAGATTCTGGTCCTTCACTCATGTAGGACGTTTGGTCTTAATACGTCATACCATAGCTATATCCTCACTTTTACCATCAAATTTGTTTGAGAGTTACATCTCACATATCAAAAATCTGAGAGTTTTGTTCAGTTTGGTTTCACAATGTTTTAATCCAAATTTCAAGACAATTGGACGAAAAAAAAAGGAACGAAATGATAAAATTCTTTAAAAAGATAAAATTCCAAAAAGATTTTGAAAAAAAATTCAAAATGGCAGAAAATCCAGTATGGTGAAAATTAACGCCGTGATATACTTTGAACTTGGCATGAGTACAAAGAATTAGAGGAAAGTAGAATTGCGCTTCTACGGCATTGCTTTAGAGACTTATTTTTACAAATGTATGTCCACATTTACCATGTTGGTGGTTCTTGAGCACTCAAGGGACTTACACCAAATTTGGTGTTTGGGTAGCTGAGATTGACCTCTATCACTATACCAAATGTCCGTAAAACTTGTACAAAGTGTTCTTTGGGCTGCCGGAGACTACCATGTCCAAGTATAATAATAATATTAATAATATAAGAAAAAGAAGAAGAGAACATACAACTGAAATAGGGTACTTATGCACCTTCTGTGCCTGGCCCTGAAATATTTTTGGCAATGAGCACACAATTTAGTCACATGACCTGCCACACGCTCATACCCTCATACAAGATCCTCATACATGTGAAGAGAATTTTTTGGTATGCTTTTATATATTATTTATGTTCCTTAGAATTGTGACTGAGATAATGTAAACGATTTAGCTAGCATTATCGAGTATTTTATAATACGGTGATAAATTCAAATGATATGTCATCCACTGCTAACCAGGTTAAAGAGCGCTTAGAGAAGGGGTCATAGAAGAAGAAATAATGGTGTATGCCATAATGGATTAACATGCCCATTGCCACCTGATACCATCACAGTGTCAGGTGGCAAAGAGCGTGTTAATCCATTAGGGAATAGAAGGATACCACGTGTTTACTGGCCATAGCTAATTTGACCACACCCAGACCAAATTACAGGCTTCAGCCTCCTCATCTGTTCCCCTATCCCCCTCATCTGTTCATCAATGGGAAATGATGGATGAGCAGAAAGAGATGTATGAAAAAATAGACAGTGATGGAGAGAAGGAATGAAAAATTCCTTCTGGGACTGCGGTAATATGACTGCTTTGATTCACAGACGGTCCTCATTGTTTCACGTTCGACTCCACAAGAAGACTAGCACTCTAGTCCTCTTGATAGTTTTGGCAGACATCCAGATTTAATAGGGACAAGCTTTGAGCTTTTCAATACATCAGATACGTTGGTATAGTATGGTGTAATCTGCCAGAATATAACTCTGCCCAGAGCCTGAAGCTATAACCCTCATATCTCTTTAATGCTTAAGAGCACTAATTCAGTGGAGCGTGTCAGCCCACGTGCGATTTTTAGATTTTTAGATTTTAAATTTCTGCAATATGTAGGTTTAGTAGAAATTAGTAGGCTTAGTAGAAATGATAGGGTGCTAATTTGTGATGGCAGGAGAGAGAGAGAAACAGAGAGAAGGAACGTGACTTTGTGGCAGACCACAAAACACAGATTTCTAGTTTATTACTCCAAGCATACTAACAGATTCAGAGGGTGCTGAAGTCGGCGGAAACATAAAATCCCCCTAGTTGCACAGAAACAAACCTAGATTCAATTTCCGGGAATAATATATGAAGCATGAAACTGTCATTCGACATCAGAATGAGCCTTTTGAGTGTGATTAAATTGGTGACTCAGTTTCAGTCATACTGACACAAGAGTCTGCCCACCAGTCCTTTATTTACAAAGTGAGAAAGTATCAAATAGGCACATCATTTACAACTGTGGGTGGAGTTACAGACACACACACCTTTTTAATACTAGATGAATTTATCTTTACCCCGAAAAACCTATTGGGGTGTACTGCCTTTATTATATTATAGGTAAAAACAATCAGAACTTTAGAGAGAAAGTCAGAATTTTGGTGAATGTAAAACTAGTTACTGTATGTCATATTGTGTAGAGTTTGGGGAAGTTTCACAGATATGGAAATGCAGGTAGATTGAATTCAAATTCAAAAAGGATCCTTACTCTGTTGCTTACCAATTACGCTAGTGAAGTGAGTTCATAATGCTGAAATTAGAGTCTTATAGTCCAATCTAACAAGTCGTATAACCGGTAGTAAAAAAACTTGTAGTTTGTTACAATCACCAGAGAGAAAGAAGAAAATCAAGATAAAAGAAGAAAAAAAAAAACCTCAGTGCATCAGAGGTTTTCTACTTTCAAATCTGGAAGTAAAAAGCACTTAAAACCTAGTTAACTAGATGTATTGTTAGAATATTGTAAGGATTTTATAGATGATATTGACAGTGAAGGTGGTGATTTAACTGGATATTTCTTGTTGTTAAACAAATCTGTTTGTTCAGAGCCACCAAACATGGAAATGCTGAATATCCATGATAGATAAAGGTTCTTAAAATCTGGCTCTCGGGTTTGGCTTCAACCCTAATCAAACACACCTGAACAAGCAAACCAAAGTCTTCAGGATTACTAGAAAATTACAGGCAGGTGAGTTTGGAGATTGGAGCTAAACCCAGATTTGAAAGAAGTGATAGATCACGTTTCACTCTTGCCAATATCAAATGTAGTAACATTTTAGACCTCGTTGACAAGCGTAAGCTATTGTATGTCAACCATAAACATAATTATTGTAAAGATACTGTTCATTTTTTTATGTTATTAGTATATTACATCTTTTCATTTCTCAAAATGCATGAATTAAGTAGGCTTTTCCCCAGATTTCTACTAGCCCAAGCTCTGTAACCAGTGGAATCTCAAACTCAAACAATTTGTACAGCAGAATGCTACTATAGAGGACTT
Source organism: Pangasius macronema (assembly GCA_037577455.1). Taxonomy (NCBI): domain Eukaryota; kingdom Metazoa; phylum Chordata; class Actinopteri; order Siluriformes; family Pangasiidae; genus Pangasius; species Pangasius macronema. Next base: position 7,469,928 of record CM074964.1, on the reverse strand, counting down.
ATTTCTATGAAAATTTCAGGTTTGTATCTGGTCCCCCAACAGAAATATTCAACCCAGAAATGAGGGCAATTTTATAAAAAAAAGAGAAAAATCTCAAACCTGAAATGTTCTGCATGGACACTATACTTACCTAGTTACCCCCTAAACAAATTAAGACTGAGACTCGAACCTTTCCCATTATAAATTGACCCTAACAGTGGAACTGTGAGCAATCTTGAGCATTACTGTCCATTGGACTTAAGTTCTAAGTCTAAGGAACAAGAAAGTTCGAAATGGTTATATATGTACATGTATCTTTTAATGTGCTCTAGAGACCAGTTTTTGTTCCAAAGAGCTAAGACCATGCTGAGCCAAGATATTGAGGTTTCTGTAAATGACTGTATAACCAAAAAATGGTTGTGTTTTTGTCTGAAAAGTGGTGCTTATGTAATATGCTCTTCCTTTACTAACATCTTTCTGTAACATTGAATTTTGTGCTGAATGTTTGGAATTCTAAAATGTTTTTCTACTGACTCAATAATGTAGAAGCCATCAAATAAAAATCTATAACAAAGTTTGTACTAGAAAAAAAAAGACTTTTGCACAGTCGATGAACAATGCCTTAATTGAAAAGAAAAGTGATTGTTTGCTTATTTGTTTTCCTTGTGTGTTTGTTTATAATTGAACAAGCCTCGATCATGGCAACCTGAGGACAAAATCAACTGCTTGTCTTTCATATCAAATATCAAGCCATCTATGTTTTTCAACCATATACAGTACTAACAGATTTGATGCCACGACTATATTCTCATTGTATTCTATTTAGGTTCTTTATTTTTCTGTCATTACCAGCGCAGTAACAGAGGATTAATGACCGTGATTGTTGTGATAAAATGTAAGATATAGTCATTATTAAGTGTCTCAGAAGCATAGATTCTATGAAGTACCATATTTACCATGAAGTACCAGTAAATATAACTGTAGTAAATTTCTGTAAGATTATTTGTGTGTAAATATTATTTTAACCCCCTAATAACCCTAATAAGTGTAGCTAATCCGAAAAGAAAAGGTTTACTGAAATCTGTATTTTTGTTCACTGCGGTTGTCTAGCATTTGTTTGGTATTTTCTTTTTATCTTGTCCTGTACAGCACCTCTGTACTGAATGTTGTAACATGGTCCTGGAGACACAATATTTTGTCCCACTGTATGTTTATACAGCAATTGGATGAGAGTAAAGTCAACTTGACTTGGAGATACCTTTTTAGTCTTACCCGAGTACTTCTGTGGTTTAACCAAACAACAAGATTTGTTTAAGGGAAGCTCGTCCTAGATCATGCATGGAGCCAACTCGTATCCAAAGAGTGATGGCTGACTGACTTGTCCAAGCATGTTAAACGTACGTATGTGTGCCTAGCTTAAGGCACGAGGAGGAGCAGAGCTCCAGCTAAATGCCTGTCTGATGAGGCATCTCACAGATAGAATCGCACCTTTGTCTCAGTGCGCCGGATGTCAGGCAGGCAGGTGTTGACACCCTGTTTAAAACACACACGCCACACATACTTTCAAACACAGATATGTACACGCACACGCACACTGGGCGTGGAAATCAACACTTCACAACACTTCCTAGCACTGTTATTATGATTTGCTAATCACAAAGCACTAACCTTCAAGGCTAAACATTATTTAAGGTCTTCTACACAGACCAATGAACGCAACATGTCATATCAGGCACAGAGTGCTTATTCGTTTTTTTTATTATTATTATTATTATTATTATTATTCGTTATATTGTTGCTTAATTCCTGTTGAGGACTGGCTCTGTAAACAAACAAAAAAAAAGAATGTGGTTCATGTGATACCGTGTCTGTCAATATTAGCAGGGCTTCACCTCCTGTTAAATGGCCACAGGGTGTCAATGTTAGCCTCTTGTGGAAAAACAGCTCGGTGGAGGTCGCACATCTTTGTTTGAAGATAAAGTAGTGTGCAACATTTCATGTAGACCAAATATCAAATGTATGCTACATAATCCTGTGTTATGAGTAGGATTTCGAACTTATCCTGTGCACTGTGTTGTGAAGTATGGACTGTATGAATTACACTGCTTTCGTCAACAATGGCTTATTATTATATAGGATTAACAAACACAAGAGGGAAAATAGAGACCAATTTTACTGAGGAACTTAGAAAGGATTAACAAACACAAGAGGGAAAATAGAGACCAATTTTACTGAGGAACTTAGAAATTATTCAATGTCATGAAGTAGTGAATGTTTCTACCTGGACGTTTGTGTTGTTCAGAGACCAGACGGAAATAAAAATGAAGGGCTTGCGTGCTATTTTGGCAGTCCCCATGTATTTAACCTGCTGATCCGTTATCATCCTTGAAGTATGGTCTCTCTAGAGACTCCAAAATTAGCACTCCTGCTGTTCAGAAGATAAAGGGGCTTAAACACACTTGCAGCACCGGTTTGGTCCAGTTAATAGCCATGCCACGCGTCCTCCACAAACAACCCACATTCTTTCCATTCTTGAAGCATGCCGCTACCTGTTCCACTTTAATCTCCCTTGGGGAGGGATGGCCACCATCTCCACCCCTCTTTTATCCCTTCCTTCATCACGTCCTGTCATACAGCCCATTCTTCTCTCCTTTATTCCCTACATGTGACCAGTATTGCACACTGGAATTACAGCATGCCCAGGGGTTCTAGCATAAAGTGATCAAATTGTCTAATAATAAATTCCAGGTTTTATTTTAATAATAAGATCCAACTGTTTGGGCCTGGAGCAAAATGAGAATGCTTACACGTTTATTGTGTGCTAAACTCATTAAAAAGTTCAAACAGAACTGTACCTGGCTTTCCTGCCCGTATGAGTAGACAGAATCAGGCAATAATGGTGAGCAAGCAACATCTTTTTTTAAGGGCACAGCTGCTCCTTCAAATCGTCTTGGTTTACAGATTAGCGGTAAATTACAAGTTAATGGGCCATGGTGAAAACAAAGGCCATTGGGCTGGAATGTTTTAATTGGCCAGTGAGATTTGGAAAGAGCGCTGTGGGGAGATGTGAGGAGTTCAGCCTCATTCTTTGGGCTGCTGTGTGGCCAGACTATGATATATAACTATTTTCCCCCTTTTTGACAGGAGCAGTCTGAGTGTAAGGCTTGGATTATCTGTGGGAGACACTTTGCGTTTTCTGTGGAGGCTTTGTGTGTGTTGAAGTGGAGGGCCTGTGTTTGTGCTGAAGGGTAGGATATCTGTGTGTGTAGTAAGGACTCCCATCTGTGTTGACATTCCAGTCATGCCAGTGACCCTGAGGAATAGCGGGTGATATCGCAATAGGTGAAAGTTTAAAGGCACTGCCCAGAGAGGAGATGAGTCCAGCCTAAATATGATTGAGTTTAGGTGCATAAGGATCAATATGGCAATTACAGCAATGCGTATTGCGGGCCAAAAGTGGCCTGACTGCAAATCCTGGGTGATAACATGCCTGAGATATGATCTCATTAAGGCTGAGAAACTGGCTGTGTTCTGAAAACCAGATTCAAATGATTTTTTTTTTTATCTCTGTCATTTCATAGCAATATGTGGTAGATGAAAGTAAAGGCCAGCGTGAGGCCATCTCTCATTTGCCACCCAGGTACAAACTGGATAACAAGACTGAGTTTGGAATCTTAACATTTCTGAGAAATAGCTCCTGAACTCCACTTCTTTTGTGTGCCACACATGTAGTGCTAGAAGGAACTGGAATGGTTTCTCCGTTCAGTGACTTTGTTTACTCATGGACCGTTTGCTTTCCAAAAGTGTGTGTGGNGTGTGTGTGGATGCTTTCTATGGCTATATGTACGTAACAGTAAAATGCAGCCACTTGCACATTTCTGTCAACTCTGTCAACATACATTTACGCAAATTTGGAACAGACCATCTATCATTGTATAAGAGTGTAAGGATTTGTGTAGAGAACCTATTTCAGAGTGAGTGTTCTGACCGAATGGACACTTCAAACCAGGCCCCAATTCTCATGGAGAAATTTCAGTCCTCCTGTTAAGTAGAGACCTCAATGTCTTACTAATGTCTTACTATGATAATATCATCTGTTAATGAATGCTGTGTGATTGAGGCTGTAAGTGGACATCCACGAGACCTTAACGTAAACCAACAAAGGGTTTGTCTACCTGTGAAATCCCCATACTGATGCCTTTTTCAGTATCTTAATGATAATCACAGGACTGAACCTCATGTACACTCACCGTCCACTTCATTAGGAACAGCTATACGCCTGCTCATTCATCCAACTATCGAGCCAGCCAATCATGTGGTTGTTCATCAAGGCATGGTTGTTTGTGCCAGATAGGCTAGTGTGAGTATTTCAGAAACTGCTGATCTCTTGGGATTTTCATACACAACTGTCTCTAGAGTTTACACAGAATGCTGTGAAAAACAAACATCCAGTGAGCATCAGTTCTGTGGAGGAAACACATTGTTGATGAGAGAGGTCAGAGGACAATGACCAAACTGGATAAAAAGACTTTGATAACTCAAATAATCACTCTTTACAACCGTGGTGAGCAGAAGAGCATCTAAGAATCCACAACACATCAAAGCTTTAGGCACATGGGCTACAACAGCAGAAGACTACATCAGATTCCAATCTTGTTAGCCAAGAATAAGAATCTGAGGCTACAGTGGGCACAGGCTCACCGAAAGTGGATAGCTGGAACAAAAAGCTGAGTGCTGTTCTTCTCTCCAGGAGAGGCTTTTCCAAATATCGGATGTGGCAGTTCTGATTAGTTTGAAAATATTTTGATAATTTTTATGGAGAAAATTATTTTCAATCATCAAAATATTATTTGCTTTTTTTGTAGTTCCATTCAAGGCTCAGCAACAAAGCTAGGCACATGTGGACTTACATGAACTTTTAACAAATTTTACACTACTGGCCTCCTCAGAAAATTTATATCAGGATAAGAAAAATGAAGTGAACTTCTCCTGCACTCATACTGTTGCAGCAGAAGAGATATGTCCAATTAGTCAGTGAACTCTGCGTTCAAGTTCATTCTTCAGAAAAGCAGGCTTCAGGGAGGTTCCAGTCTGTTTTGACTATATCGCTTGCTCATAAGTTTGAATACTTGAGTAAGGCCAGTCCGAGAGCCTATACAGAAACGTGGCTTGCATGAGTTAGACATAGCATACGTTGTTCTAGAATTCACAGCCCGTGAAGGGAAAAAAACAACAACACAATTCTCTTAGTGCCAAACTGAATAGGAAACTTTATCAAAACAAAGTAGGGTTACATTGGTCTTAATGCTGGACACATGGCCGTGACGGGACAGGATAAATAATGGGGCAATCCCAATGAGGAGTTTGTTTTGGCAATGAGGACCAGAGACACGAGCCTTGTGTCTCTTGACTGATGAGGTTTGACTGGAGAGAAACAGCAGGAGCTGAGGAGCAATGTCAGGTCGGACAGAAAAGATGGTGCTGTGTCTGTGGTTAGTTAATGGTGTACCAAGACTCAACAGGCAGCTACAAGCAGGCTGACTCACCTTGTGTGTGGGCCATCTATATATTATGGCTTCACAGAGCCATTTGTTAGGAGAATGATCAGTGATGGTGCATTCAGGATACAGATGATAGGACTCAAGGTAGACAGATCACACTCCGATTGGTCTATATTTGACTTTGGCTCATTTAATAAACAAACTCTGCATCTTTGGACTGGTCATAATCTCCAGCCTGTCTTTTAGGCCATTATGTAAAGTCTAGTTTCACATGTTCTTTCCCTGTGCATGTTTTTTTTTCCAGGTTCTTCAGTTTTCTCCCATTGTCTAAAACAATGCATGCAGGTGGACAGGCTAAGATAAATTGCCCCTAGGTGTGAATGAGTGTGTGAATGTGTGTGTGCATGATGCCCTGCAATGGACTGGTGTCCACTCCAGGCTGAATTCTCCCTCCTTCAGCCCAGTGTTACCGGGGTCGACTCTGGATCCAGAGCGACCCTAACCAGAATAACGTCCTTACTGAAGATTAATGAATGAATGAATGAATGAATGAATTATTTTAAACATTTAACCTGGGGCCATATAATGACAACTCTCAGTGAGCACATTCACAGTGAATTCGAATGTGGACACATCATTCAGCATGATCAGATAATGTGTTTTAAACAGATGCAAATACAGATATGAATAGGAGGCAAACAATTTTTTTCCCCCAGATAGGAGATGTGCAGGAGGTTTGTACTTTCATGCGGGCAAATAGGAAGCTTGTGGAACAAAGAAAGACCACGTTCCTTGGTTAATGTGAACATGAACGTGAATGATACTTTTACAACATTCATTCATTCATTCATTCATCCTTAGTAATTGCCTGCTCAGGGTTGTGGTGCTTTAAATTTCACTATTAGTTTGTTTATAAAGGTACAAACAAAAATATTAACTGTGTGAGTGGGATTGAACAAACAGTTCCACGCAGACCTCTATTTCCTACAAAAAAAGAGATGCCACGCCTACTTTAGGTTTAAATCCAAATACAGATACAGATAGTAATAATGGGAGTAATAAACAGATACAGATAGTGGCACTGTGTTACATGTCTAGAACACCATTCGCTATTGCACTACTGAGTCTGAATCTGTGGCATCTGAAACACTTAGATATATAGACTTTGCTCAGAGCTGGAAAACTTCTTCCGTTCCACGCAGGAATCCAATCCAACTGGCCGAGGCCTTGGGTAAATTGTGCTATGCCATGTTATGCAATCTTCTGTGGTTCATTAGCTTTGAACCCCTCTGTATTTACTTCTACACTGCAGGTGAATGTTTCTGAAACAGAAAGATTCTGGGTTTAAATCTTAACCTTGTTGAGTAATTTAGTGTATGGATAGTAAGAATTTGCTGAAGGAGTTAAGCATCAGAAGCCCAGCCCTATAGGAGTTAATGATTAGAGTAGAGAGCTGGGGTGGAGGAAAGCAAGAAGGCTGGGGCCATGCTGAGGGTGTGTGTGTGTGTGTATGTGTGTGAGTGAGTGAGTGTGTAAGGGTGTGCGTATGTGTGTGTGTGTGTAAAGAGACAGCAGGATCGGTCGTGGTGTTTAAATCCAGCTGGCTGTTCCAGTGGGAATGTAATCCATATGCGAGCACGAGTTCAGCTGCAGGAGAAAGGAGAGATATCACTCGCAAAGAAGCGATTGTTTTTGCTTTTCTTGTTTAAATTCCACTCATACCCAACCCCTGGATCCTGGCTCCTTTTTCAGCCAGGAAGTGAGAGACGGGGAAAAAAGAGAAAAGCAAGCAGCAGTAGGAGTCGCAGGAGTCGAAACAGCATGATGATAGAAGGAGAGGAGATGGTGGACGAGGGTGCAGCGTGGTAGGTCTTCTCCGTCTTAGTTGTTTTTCTCGTGTAAACACTTGCTCTTGATTCGGTCGTAGCGAGTTATGGGCTGTTGCGTCTGGATGGGAGGTGAGAGGGGACCATGTGGAGTGTGTGTGTGTGTGTGTGTGTGTGTGTGTGTGTGTGTGTGTGTGTGTGTGTGTGTGTGAGGGACATTACAGATGGCTTGTGTATGGAAGAGAGCAAAACAAAGATCTAAAGATTTATGTGTGTTTTCTAGGTGTCATGATGTTAATGAATAACTAGTTGGCTTTGTGTCTCTACTTTGCTCCCTTGCTTAGTTTGCAGCTCCTATTTCAATGTTTGTCCATCATTCAGTTGACATTCCTATCAGTAACAGCTAGGAGTGATGGGAGAATGAATGGAAAGGTCTCCAGATTTCAGAAATGATCATTACAGTTGTTGTGACAACTCTTGTTTTGTTTTGTTTTTTTTTTTGCCTTAGGTCTGTGTCTAGGTAAATGATTTAGACTACCCTGACCTTGGGACCATGTGTAAAACATAACTGCTAAGCCCTAAACAAGACTTTGACCACCCAAGAAACTCTCTGTGTTTTTTTTTTGTTTGTTTGTTTTTTTTTGGAGCTTCATAAAAGAGACGCTGATGCCATCTTATTGCCTTGGAGATACGCTCTGAGTGAGGGCCCTGTTTCTTTGTCTGAGTTTGGTGCAGGGATCAGGGAGAGGGCGATACAAAAAAAAGTGACGCTTGGAATATATAATTTAATAATAGTCCACTTGGCAGCCTTTGAAAAGGCTAACACTCAAGAACAGTATGCACTGCCCAATGATAACGAAGCTGATAAAGCTAGTAACAAGAAGAGTTTTGAAAAGCTCTGGCTTCTATAGGTGACTGTTTTTTTGTTTTGTTTTGTTTCAAAATCTGGGAAGTTCTCAGAGCTTAATAACTGGTCACAATATCCAGATTGGCACATTTCAAACTCAGACACACCTGTCTGTTTGCCAGAATGTCTTGTTCGCCCTTTCATGAAGTCATCAGGAAGCTGAATGGATATATTTTTTTTTTACGGCTGCTCAGGTGGACGGTCTTTTCACACCTAGACGAAACTGGCAGGACACGTTTGTTAGGATCTGTTTTTAACGATCGCTTAATGAACGCCTGTGTATGAAGGAGAAGTCCTAAGGTGAAGGCAGCTGTCCAAATGTTGATTTGCGGTAATACGGTGCTGTTGTGTTGGCACGAGACACCCTGTTACTGCAAGCTGGCAAAAAGCCACACAGTTCGTCTTATGAGAGTGTGCCATAGCACAGTTCGTCTTCAGTACCTGTAGGAAAGATGTATTGTTCTGAGGAATGCTTTTTAAACAAAAGCATTTGTGTGTGTGTGTGTTTGTGTGTGTGTGAATACATGCGGTTACATGAGTATGTTTATGTAGATAGGGTAGATGATAAAAACTGTATGAGCTTTCAGAAGATGGTGAAGTTTGACTCGATCAGCCATCGCTTCACTCAAGTATTAATCAGGTAGAACTTTGAAACAGTGCATACAGTAGATGAGATCTTGACCTGGTTCATGGAATCTTCTAGAACTTTTATTTGACCTTACGGAAATGTCACCGTATTAAGTGGGCCTCGTTTGTCAAACTGTACGCAAACAAAGTTCCTCGTAAATGGTTCACAGGAGCATATACACAAGATATTTGGTACTCATGAGAATCCAGTTAATTAAAAAAAAAAGCGTTCACATCCTACGAGAGCTCTGAAGTTAGTGTAAATTCTATTTCAAAAGATTGTTTGGCTTCAAATTGTGTAATTGTATAATGAGTTAGTGCAGCTTCTTTATTTCGGTTCCAAAGAGAACATTTTGTGTAACTCATTATCATATTAACGATGTGAAAGAAAGCAGGCCAGAACAAATCCATAAATGAAGACAAATAAGACTAGTCATATAATTAGGACAAAAGAAATGGCAGCATGTAACAGGAGGAAGAGTTAATATGTGACTGTGTTAGCTGACACGCTGCGCTGGCTGAGCTGCGCTGCTGGAATATATAGCTCTCACCATGTCATTTTATCTTTTCCAGCTGCCTGTGAGCTTTTCCCTTCTATAGAGTTTTATAGGTGTCACTAAATGTAAACTCTATAAATTCACAAATTCACATAAAAGCGCTAAACAAATAACATTGAATTGAATTGAATTGAATGTAAATCGGCCATGTTGTGAACGCATTTGTCAATTTAAGAGTGATAGAAGAAAATCTGCACTACCAAAACATTTGTAAATCTGACAGGAGTTATTAGATAGGTGTGATCTATGAAAACATTTACACATCATTATTAGATTGATAAATGAGGCCAAGTGTGCATGAACAGGAGGTGATACAGCTCCTGATTAGGTCTGAAATGTGAGTATATACGGCAACTGTGCTAAAGTTGTAAAATCTCTTTGCTGCAGTTTACACAATACAGTATTTGTAACAGTGTGGTCTAGAGTATACCCTCAGAGGGGCACAGAGGATTAGGGAAGATTTGCTTGGCCTAAAATTTATTATTAAATATGAAACTCAGCTCACCATAAAGGGCTAATTTGATGATTACTCTCAGAGCGAACTGTAGACACCCACATGGCCTCATTATGTCTGAGTCACCGTTCCCTCATCAAAAGAGCACTTAAAACTATATTAACGCTTTAATGTTTAGCATCTGCAGATGGTACATTCCAACTTCAGGAACCAATCCAACTCCTACTCGTCAACATTCGTTTTCATGTTTAGCCCAACCAAGCTAATTAAATAGCATGCTGCCGGGCTCAGTGTTTGTTTAAAGCAGATGATCTGGTAACTGTAAAGCAGTGAATGATTGGGGTTTTCTGAGGTAAATATACTCAGATTAGGAATTAGGCTTCCTGAATGAAATTATTTCTTTTTAGAATGAGAAACGAAACAATAAGTCATGGTTGGAAAACAAATTTCTGTAGGCCTATTTGGCTGTACTGTTATCTTGTTTAAAAAAAAAAAATTGTATGCAGATTAGATTGATAAGCCAAGATATATTTTCTTTCATCTTTGGCGCAGTGGGAAGTGTGTGTGTGGTTGTTGCTCTCCCACTCCATTCCTTCTCACTCATTATTTCTACAAACTTTTCAAATTTGATTTTTTTTTCCCCCACACTCACTCAGCATTTTCTTTTACTTATGCACATACTGCACACACCGTATATCTTGACGGAAAGCGTGTGTAATTATTATCCCGGTCATGGGTGTGTCAGATAACCTGTAACTAAGTGCCAGGCTGCACATTTGCCTATCTTATCTAAGTTATGCTAGGCAGATGTGGATGCTCTGGCTACGCTAGTGTAGGCCTCTGCATGCCATGTAGTTCAGATCACTGATATAAGGATGCTTGATTTCATCTCAACTCTGAAATGAAACTTTCATCTGCAATGCACCAGCAGTGGTGGGGATTTTATTAGACTGGTGTACTTTATATTTTTCCCTACGGTGTGATCTTTCCTTAAAAAAAAAAAAAAAGTGGTACGTTTAGGAGAGGAGTGATAAAACTGAGTGCAAAGGTTTGCACCCCCATGGTTTTTGAAAGGGGAAAATAGGAAATACACCACTATCTGATTTGGCAACGTTTCAACATACACATTCATTCAGTCAGTCATCTTCATTAAGAGCTTTATCCTGGTCGGGGGATTGATGGATCCAGAGCCTATCCTGGGAAAACTAGGTGTGCGGCATGGGAATATCAATGCACACACAAGGACACCATGCACACACACATTTACAGAGCGTGCAAATTATTAGAGAATTATTAATATCCCATTTAGCAAGGGCAATGCCAGACTTTTGGTCTGGTGTCTTTTTGATTTTTAAGCTATTAACATCTTAGCATCGACTATTTGACCAGTTTTTGTTGCTCGGTCTAATGAAGGAACATTTGCCAAACCTAATAAACTTTGCCTTTTTCATATTTTCTAAGGGTGTGCAAACTTTGTACTCTAACGCCAGTGTGAAACAGGAGTGGAAATGTGGGGATTGGTTTCCATAAACTGAGATTGTGAGAAGGAAGACCTTGTACCAGCTACAACGTATAAACATTATGTTGCTCCATTCAAGTTTCAAGTGCACTAGAAAGCCACTTAACAGTAATCTTGAACCAAAAAAATCACTTACAGTGATGTTTTCAATGTGTTTTTTTTTTTTCAACAGATGGCGTGTGTTACGGTTTGCTGCTCACTAATTTGATTCATTCCTTAACTCACACCCGGGCTACATCAGTGAACATCTTTCATTGAATAAATCATGTTTAATACTTGTTCACAGGAGGAAGCTCTATTTCCATCCTTCTGTTATTCTTCAGATTAAAGGCTTGAGTAGTGATTTAATGGCGGAATGAATAGGGAATTTTCCAGTCCTTCAGATGTACAGTCTGCTGCTTTGACATGTCTTGTTTTTCGGCTAACCGAAGAAGCCAGATTCCGAATGTAATCTCCGAATTTGGTTTAAAGTGCATTCCTAACCCTGATCCTCCACTCCATCTAGTGCCATCTCTTCTTCAGCTTTTGTTAACGCCCTTGCGTGCATGAAAGGAGTCTTCACCGTTTCTTTGTTTCATTGGTATGCTTCAAGCACACCGTCGCCCAATCGAGGTACCTCTTGCTCAAGATTTCAGGTCCTGCTGGACAGTCTTGAGAAAGACGGAATACCGGCAGGATCACAAAACAAACACGATAGTCTGACGGTTCATGTACTTGACACGTTGTTTTTCAGACCACATCCAGTCTTTTTTTTTTTTTTTAATAAAGTGGTTTGCGCCGTGCAGGAAGGAGATCCGATTTTTCTTTGATATCAAGCTTGTTTGTATAATTCGTAACAGTGTTGTATATTGACAAGAAGTATTAATATCTTTATTTCATCAGATTTCATCATTTTCCAAACCGGCATCTGATCAGGAAAACCGCTTAAAGACAGATGTATCGGATGATTATGATATCATTTTTCTGTCAGAGTTTTTTTTTTTTGTCATGACTGTGGTGGCTCATTTGATCACCTTAAACAACCTTGTGCAGGTAAAAACCCACAGGTGACTCAACTGATACTGCAGATACTCCAGGCAAGATACTCCAAGATCAAATATCCTCAAAGAGATCAATATGCTATCTTATTCTTTAGGCCTTTTTGTACTGTGCCAGACTCTGGCAGCTGATGAAATCACCATACAAGGCTAGAGTTTCGTTCTATGTGCAGATTTATAGTTACAGCACACACACACANACACACACACACACACACACACACACACACACACACACAAAAAGAACTCTTACAGTTTTTTCAGCGAATGGAAAATAAACCATCTGAAATCATGAGCAGTAATGCATACACACTAGTTAGTCTAAGGTGTGTGCTACTACTGGCATGTGTTTTATCCTGTCAGAGCATGATTTATGCACAGCCAGATTACTTATTATCTCTGATGATCTCTGCTCTGATTGCGGCATCCGCAGCTCCATCAGTACGTCTCCATCTCACCGCTCTTCAGGAGCCAACACCAGTAAGCCATTGCTTTGTTCGCTTTGGCAACTTTGCCTGTAATTGCAGTCTTGTTTGACATTTGGCAAAAGGATCAGGTGTGTTTTTTTGATACGCTTTAATCTCCATGAGCTTCTTCTGCTTCTTCTTTTTTTTTTTTCCATGCTGGTTTCTGTCGTACATGTTTAGCAGGCCCGGTGTGCAAACACGATAAACAGAACTGTCAAGGCAGGATTGCACAATGAAACAAACGGCAGCTTCACTGAATGCTGAATTAGAGATTAATGAAGATCTAGCTCTTTAGATTAACAAACATTGCAACAAAAAAAAATGTGGACGTAAGCAATAAAGCCTATTGTTATGCAAGATGGCCTACTCCTATGGCCTACTTTATAATATTAGAAGGATAGACGTTATTCTCTAAAGAGCGCTCCATTTACAAAGGAGAGACAGAGAAGGTGAAAGAAACCAATAAGCCAGACACTAGACACTCATCACTCCCCTGTGTATGATGTCATCAGGATGAGTCTGACAGATATATGCACTCTAGCCAGCTCACAAGATTGATGGACCACCGATTCGCTGAAAGCCTGTGAGAAATCTAACCTGATGAACTCCTTTTCATTTTTTTTCCCCATTTAGATTCCATTTAGATTTTCACTCTATTTTGAGATTTCAGCCTCTTAAATCAAAATGTATGATGGAAGGAATAAAGCAGGGCAGAAAAATTGGGTAAAATTCCAAGGGGGAAAAAAAATAAACAGTGAGGTGGTGTGATGTATTAATTCTAGGATTCATTAGGACTTGATTCTTTTCCAATACCCACACAACCCGGAGTGCTTTATTCTGCGTAATCCACAGCATCTTTTCAGATGATTATTTTTTCCTTTGGTTAAGAACAACACCTTCTATAGCTCCGTGTAATGCACGTTTTGGATGAACATCTGTGATACGAGTTAGATGGTATAAGATCCGCTTATCTTTAGGCTACGTTAAATGACTCACATGATTCTTTAGCTACTAAGAAGTGATGCATGGTGAGGTGTTTACATGTCAGAGATATGGTGTTATCAACACTTATTCTGGCTAGCTAGAATTCACTGCCAAAGGTTCAATTAATAACAAGACTATGCGGAAGTTCTGTAAATTCAGTACCATCCGTCATCCATGGAAGCAGAATCTAACAGAGGCTAGGAATATAACATAAAGGCATTCAAACGTGATCATAAAGACTCTCCTGTGTTCATCCCAGGACTCGTATACACAACGTACTCAAGCTCCTTTCAACACATGTAGTACTGTTCGACTTGATAGTACACATTCGTGTATTTGAGTATTGAGGTGGTGTTTTCAGGTTGTCCGTGTGTCCATCTGAGATTGACATTAGTGCACTATCTAGTGGATGAATGTTTGTAGGATGTATGTAAGGAATAACACATGACAGACTGTGCGGATATTCGGAAATAACGCATAGCAGGGGTGTGTGATGCGGCACGATGTGCAGCAGAAATGCATTATATTTGTGTACCTGCACCTGTCTGTCGTGTTTTATTCCACTTGCACAACAGCAATTTGCCAACAGTGACAATGTTTAAATTATTAATGAAAGACACATCACGCATATAATACAGTTATAGTTCGATTTAATGTGGAATGTCCGAGAGACAGATTAGTTGCTGTTCTCACTTATAACCATGATAAACCCTCACTCTCTCTCTCTCTCTCTCTCTCTCTCTCTCTCTCTCTCTCTCAAAAAAAAAAAAAAACGCAGTCTGTCAATGGGAAAACGTAAACTCCTCGGTCCTGAAGACTTTCCTGTGCAGGGAAACTTTGCAAAGCACAGTGAATATTACAAAGCACATATAACCGAGACTCCTTCCATAAATATTAAAGAGACTACTAATCCCCTACCAAAAACTTCACCCCATCAACGATTATACGTTTTACTTTGTTAAAAAGCAACATGTTTTTTAAAATCTCTTCATTATTAGTCTTGGAGTATGTGGAGTGTCAGCCGTACAAGCCCTGTGTACGAGCTGTTACCATAGAAACAATAACGTATTCGAACGTGCACATGAAGATTAACCTATCAGTCATGTTACAGCCGGGAATAGAATTGAACTCGCGGGATCATACTTACCTTAATAATAACGATGTTCGTGTACTTGACAAATCTAAAACCTTAAATACATTTGTACCACAAGGTCAAATATCCGAAATAGTTTCTCTTTAATAACTTCCTTCCTGTTTGTCATACAGAGATGTTACTTACATGCTTACATTCAGGAACTCAAGGCTCATTTTCTGCTAATGTCATTCTTGTTGAAAAAAAGTGGTTGCATGTAGGATTTGTATGGACTTATCCAAATGAACTGATTACATTTTGACACTGATCCAAACACAGCGGTGTATATTAACAGTATTTAAGGCATACAAAGGTCTAGACTCGTTGGCGTCGAGGTCTACTTGTTTCATTTCAATTAAACTGTATGGTGAAAATTAACGTGCCAGTGAAGTTAAGTAGAACCATAGTGATTTACCGGCTGAGTGAGCTGATTCATTACAAACCGTCTCAGGCTTGCGGCTGAGCATTGCGTTAAACTGATGCACTAGAGATTTAGGAGTGGATGTTAGATGCTGTTAAGAAGTGTGCCAGGTGTTAAAAGTGGTGTGCTACACCGAGTTGTCTGCAAAAACTCCAAGTTCAATCAGCTGCCTTTCTGCACCAAGAGTTATTGATCTGTTTGGATAGGCCTGAGAGATCAAAACTCCACGACTGCACGGGAGAGTGTTTCATTATAAATTACACATGGTTTTAATGCGGCTTGCCTTTCCCACTGCCTACAGGGTTTCTCTCTCTCTCTCTCTCTCTCTCTCTCTCTCTCTCTCTCTCTCTCTCTCTCTCTCTCTCCTTTTTGTCTTCTAGAGTAAAAAGCTGTAAGAGGACACTCATAAGAAGCAATCATAAGCAATGAACTGTACAGCACGAGGAAGGGAACAGGAAAAACATATTTTTCGCTTGATCCGGAGTAGAATACCGTTGGTTTTCTGTATTTAGTGGCCAACATTAAGTTGTGTTTTTGCCTAAAAGAGGCATTTTCACTCATTAAGTGAGTAACTGACCAACTGATCCCATTACTATAACTTTAAAAGAGCGAGTGTACTGCAGGCATCCGAACACTAGATGGCAGTAAACATCAGAAGCAGGTCTAAAGCTAAACGCATGTAAATACACACATAAAACATGAACCAAATCCAAAATCATCACATGCTGTACTTCATCAGTTTTCACTATTTTCTTTACATGCATTCAAATGCTAAATCTTTTAAAGGAAGAGTCCACCCGGAAACGCAACGTTAAATATGTTTATTTTGAAATATTTGGGATTCTTGAGCTAACTTGCAGGTTGGTGCTGTATTTTCATTATTCCCATGTGAAGTTAGCAGTTGTCTGCTGTGCTGGAGTCACAGGGGG
Source organism: Pangasius macronema (assembly GCA_037577455.1). Taxonomy (NCBI): domain Eukaryota; kingdom Metazoa; phylum Chordata; class Actinopteri; order Siluriformes; family Pangasiidae; genus Pangasius; species Pangasius macronema. The sequence goes on along the minus strand of CM074964.1, from coordinate 7,453,588 downwards.
AAATTATTATTGCTAGCACAACTGGAATGGCATGAACGTTTGAGCATACAGATGTGTACAGATGAGGAATATGCAGGTCGTTAATATGCAGGTCGTTCAGGGTGGATTTGTCCTTTAAGGATTGCGAACTGATAGTGATGCAATGTGGTAATAAGGGTATTAGACTGGCATTTAACAGAGTTAGTGATGTATTGGGAAACAAGCTTCGTGGACACTCACACACACACACACACACACACACACACACACACACACACACACACACACACACACACTGTGATATCTCTAAACACAAGCTTACGCTCTTTCATACCTACAGGTTGGCTGTAACTGAGTATTGTAGCACATAAATGCAACATTGCATCATAAATTCATACAGTCAGGTCTGCACTACTTCATCAACACATCAGAAATGACCATGATATCACTGAATCACTTCTAGTAGTCAGCTGCACTATACAGAACACTTTGTTCAGGTTTTCAGTTTACAAATGGCCACTTTCTTTTAGCTCTAATTTGTAACAGGAAAGATTTCTTGTACATTTAAGGGAAGATCAAGAGATGGTTTTCAAAACAGTGTCTCTCATTTGCAGAAATGTGAGGAAATAATAAAATAAATCCAAATAAATGCTCTGGTGGAAGGCCTGGTAGAACACCGTGGCAAACTCCAAGTACTTATCCATTTCAGTGGATTTACAATGTGGAGCTGAACATGTCACTGGATGAATTATTAATGATATGAACAGTCTTGCTGTGATAGCTTTAGGACTGCAATTGTCATGCTCAGTCTTGCACTCAAGTCTCTATAAGTGAGCAGTTGATAACTTCAACGAAATAGACTCCACGTGAAAACTATGATGAATTTCCTGGTTACACAAGTGCACTTTTTGACCGTGTAGTACACAGTTATAGAAGGGTTCCTCTCAAGGTTTCTTCCTCATGTAGTCTCAGGGAGTTTTTCCTTGCCAAATGTCTAAATTTCTAAGTTTAAAACTTAATTTATATATTTTGTCAAGCTGCTTTGTGACAGTGGCCCTTGTTAAAAGTGCTATATAAATAAAACTGAATTTTATTTGTTAATTTGATAATAATGGGGTACTTTATGAAATGATGTGATTTTTCAGCCAGTGTAGAAGCTGTACCATTGCTTACATTGTCCAGTTTCACTTCATAGTCATTTGCTGATGGCATAGATGTAAATTTAGAAATATTTACAGACAAAAAGTAAATACACCCTGTTTATGGCCATGAAGTGGCAAGAGATGACCATTAGCTGACCACTTTCCACAAATGTAATATTCTTATATTATACTTATTTGCTTTCTTTTTCCTTATTCTCTTTGTTTCTTTTTTTTCTAGTAATAATGTACTGAGAATGCTGTTATTACACATTACGTGGATTGAGCCAGTTAATGAGTGAAAGCTGTGGTTTTTAGCAGCATGTGTGGAGTCGCTGGGCAGTGTAGCCGTAGCCGTGCTGCGTCGTCAGTGGCTTACCGTGCCTCAGTGGTGCCTAATTATCCATCCCCCATCCCTCCCTCCACTCATCCACTGCATTCTCCAGCAGCCTTGCCGCTGTGGATGTGGCTGCTGTGCTGGTGACTGGGAGGTGTGTGCGTGTGTGTGTGTGTGTGTGTGTGTGACCGCCATCTTGGTGAAACAGGAATTGGGGAGGGGCTTATGGATGCACACACATACGCAGATATACACATACTGTGTATTGATGTGATTGGACATATTTTTCTGCCATCATTGATGAAGTGAATCTCTGATGTCAGTGTAATTATGCTAGAGTTTGTCATCTCTATTGACATTTATAGAAAACCAATATTCTGTAATGACCTTTTGTTTGGGGTGTTCTTTTTAACAGAGATTTACTATGATATATTTCTCTGGGTCTGGTGTAGAAGTGGCAGTGGTAACAAACAAACAAACAAACAAATAAGCAAGCACAAACCGAAGGAAAACGGTCTTTACTTCTTCTTAGATAGTCCCAAGAAGTACACTGTCCGGTTTACATTACAAAAAAAAAAAATGAAGGAATTGTTGGAGAAGATTCAGTAGCAGTGGCTTGGGAATATGGAGTACAATAAGTGTAGGCACAGTGCCAGATAAACTCCTCACACATGTAGGGAACTTGAATGCTTGGGGAAACTGTCTTTTATACACTGATCTGTTTTGCCAAGTCAAAGTAAAGGAAGACATTTGTCATTTGTTAGATTGGGACTGGCTGATTGACAGGAATACGTCACTGTTTAATACTGTGGAATTTGTAAATATTATCAGGAACAAATCACTTCCTATGAACATGCCCTTGCATGTTGTTTTTTTATAGGTCATTTTTTTTATAGCTGACTTGCCAGAACAAAACCCTGAGTGTCTGTATGACATCAATCCTGTTACTTAGAAAAAAAAAAATCAGTCAGCTTTGGGGGAAAAAAAACCCTAAACCAAACAAAAACAAAGCGGAAAGAAATCTTTCCATCTCGACAGAAATCATAAGCCGCTTATTGTCCACACTGTCCCACCCACTAGATACTCACTCTGACGACAGACTCTCGAATAATTATCTTAAGTAACACTTTGGGGTACTCTTGACTATTGAAACTGACCCCCTGGATAACCTTCCTTGTTCCAATCGGTTGTGAGATCCTTAGAATATTAATCATAATATTCATCTGAAAAGCAGTAGCAAGAGCTCAACTGTAAGCAGGAACAAATGCAGCACAGTTGTTTAGGTCAGAGGCTATAACTTTACGGCTTAAATCCAGAATAAACAGAAGTTATAAAGAGCACACTGGAAGGCGGAGGTTTTTGCATATAGTACACAGGGTCACACTCCAAAACTCTTTGGACAGATAGACTCAGGAGGCAGCACAGTGCATCTATAGACTTGATGATAAGGTCGAAAGACATGGTGGTAGGGGCCATAGCTACTCTGTTTTATGAGGACAACATGGCTGTCAGTGGAAACTTTTGGTCCTTGTGGTTTATTTACCTGAAGAGTGGGAGGAAAATCCATCCATTCATCCATTTATCCTACACAGGATTGCAGGGAGCCTGTCCCAGGGGCAGGGACAAGGCAGGGGACACCCTGGACAAGGTACTAACCATTCGCAGGGCGCATTTGCACATACAGTCACACACACATTCACTCAGGACAGACAATTTAGGGATGGCAGTTATCCTACAACGCATGTCTTTGGACTGAGGGAGGAAACTGGAGTACCCAGAGGAAACCCCCGAAGCACGGGGAGAACATGCACACTCCATGCACACCGGGCGGATGCAGGAATTGATCCCCCAACCCTGGAGGTACGAGGCAAATGTGCTAACCACTAATCCACCGTGCCTCTGGGAGGAAAATTAAGAACATAATATAAAAAGTATCATTTGTACTTTACGGAGTTTGACGTACGGAGACGGGAATCTCTTTGTTCTGTGTACTTGAAGTGTGCCACATGATTCACATGAGAAATTCATGAATATCCAGACTCAGGTTCGGTGAAGCGTGAGAGCTGTCTTCGAGCTCAACAGCGATCTAAAGAACCTGTCCCTGGTCCTTGGTCCGTGGTCTGATCATGGCAGCAGTGCTCTGGTCAAAGGTCTGGATCCCCCCGTATAATTTCTTTTAACAAATTATGCCTATTATTATAGATTTACATCACGTTATTAGCCACTTACCTACGATTAATCTTTTACCACATAAGACTAGCATATTTAGTTCACGTAGTAAATTTACCCCACTTGTATAAAATAATAAGCCACGTACTCCGTCTTGTCAGCGACAGACCTCCTGATTTCTTGTCTTAAATGGATGTATCATCTGTATCATCCTAACATTGAGGTCTGGCTGTAGTAGCTGCTCCATGATGATGATGACTGATCTTGTTAGTGTTTAGCAACAATGGTGTGTCTGGGTAAGATCAGGAAAAAGAAGGGTCCTGAATGGCTAACATGGTTTAAACCCCGCCCCCTTTACAGTTGTTTGCAGTCATGGCTCTCCCATGGGTTTGTTGGACATCATTAATGAATGTCCACATCTTTGCCCTTTGATTTCAGGCCCCCCACATGGGTCATTCAGTGTCAGGCGTTTTTTTTTTTTTTTTTTTTTCTTTTTTTTTGGGGGGGGGGCAGGATGAAGACATTAGAGGAAGAGAGAAAAAGATAGACAGTCACAGAGACCAAAACAAGCTGAGCAGTGCAGTTCTGAGAAAGCAAGGGAGCACATGGGAGATATAGAGAGAGGAAACGAAGGACACTGAAGGCAAAGAGTGCAGAGTAGGGAGAGAGAGGGAGAGCAAATAAAGGGAGAGAGAGAGAGAGAATGAGAGAACGATAGAGGCTATTTTCTCAAGGAGAGAAAGGAGGACAGCAATTATTGTATCTAGCACCCAACAGACGCTCCTGGCATCAGCTGATCTCTCTCTCTCTCTCTCTCTCTCTCTCTCTCTCTCTCTCTCCCTCTCCCTCTTTCTCTCTCTCTTGCTGTCTGTTTCTCTGGCCATCTGGTGCTCACCGTGTTTGTTATATAATTGATCCGAGGAAATATGCTGAAGTTCCGAGCGGACCGGAGAGTCAGGTAGGTGAGGTGGTGACACTGCAGGAACGCTTTGGCGGAGCACGGCAGCAAGAGAGAGAGAGAGAGAGAGAGAGAAGGGGAGAGGAAGAGAGGGTTGGGGGGAAGTTTATAGTGAGTGAGCTAGAGAGAGGCAGGCAGCTGCAGAGGCAGCATGACTGGAAACTCGGAGCTGGAGGTCAGGCAGGACTGCATTGCAGTGCTGGAGGGAGACATCCATGGCTCGTAGGAGATCCTTACAGGCATTTGTACCTCAGCATTGTGTGAGTGTTGGTGGGTAGACATGTGTTTAATGTCAGTGTTGACCATGTGCTCCAAAAAATAGGAGTGTTGTCAAATGTGAAACAGATTTAAAAGCACGAGCGGAGCAGAATGTTATTGAGAATGTTATTGTGTCCTTTATGTGTTGGATATAGTGCAGGGTGCACTGGTTCTGTTTCTATATAGGTTTCTGGGTTATACATGATAAAGCATGCTCAGTCGCAAGACCCTGAGAGATCACACACACACACACACACACACACACACACACATACACACACACACTTCTTCGCTGATGTTCTAGATTTGTCCATCTGCCTTTAGAGTGCCTGGATTCCTGACCGTTGTCTGTTGTCGTTTACGTGCATTTGTGTGTGTGTGTGTGTGTGTGTGTGTGTGTGTGTGTCTGCTCTGACAGCTTGTGCTTGTATTATTCTAAAGCACAATTTTTCGTAGGAAGTGAGACATCTCTAGTCTGCCAGAGATCTTCAGTTCACTTCCATGGTTCACATAAATTCTGCCTTGTGGTCATCTAGACCCTTAACCAGCTACTCCCCTGTCACAGTGAAATACAGAGCGTAGAACGCTGAACTTCTTTCCCTCTCAATAATTCAGTTGATGGCACAACAGCTGCAGAGCACGCTGCACTGCAAATACTGTAAATAGCGCTTTACGTATGTTTGTTTATGTTTTTTCATCGGGTGCGGCCTTTATTGTTACTCTCAGTGCCATAGAAATGAGCCTAAATAGTACTTAACACAATATGGCCAGAAATAGCATATTGTGATATTAATTTATGACACGCATCTCAACATACAGTATTAAAACAAACCAGTTAAAGATTGGCCTGCATTAACCTTATCTGTAACCTCTAAGATAATTAGAACGATCTGTATAAAACTTTATTTTGTTACTGCGCTCATTTGCATATTGCAGGTTTCTGCAATATCTCCACTGCGAAAACCAATATTATGATAATATAATGAGGAACAAAGTATTTCACGCAGCCCGTAGCATCGCATTGGCTTTTTTTGCTCTCATCAGCCCTTCACAATGCAGCCCTACATTTATGATCATGTTTTTTTGCATCTCACGGTGGAGTGCAGCTTCAGTAGGCTGTGTTACAACCCAGGACAGAAGATCTACTCACTCCTACTTCAGTGGAAGTTAACTCAGTCCCTGTGAAGCAGCTACGTTCTGTACAAGTTCGCCGCGCTTGTCGTTGGGACGCGAGTCCCTGGAGCGCAGCCTATCTGAGTTCTCTAAAGTGGGACGAGATACCGCGTTGAGTCACAAGTGGCTGAATGTGAGTGGCTGTCAGGTTAAAGGCAGAACAGGAGCGCGATAGCTTCAGTTGGCGACCAGGACTTTGGATATGATAAATTTCTTCACACTCTAGGCCAGGATGCTGTTCATGCTGCCCCAGTTTCATGTTTAGTTTCACTTCAAATATTTATTCGTGACTGTTTAACCCTCTGGACAGCTATGGCCATGGTCAAACACACACACACACACACACACACACTCAGCTAAATGCGTGTGTATTGATTGAGTGTAACATTATACTGCTAACTGTTGAATTATTAAGCATGTTGGGCGACTCTGCTTTGGTATTTTAGAGAATTGTTGTGACTAGTCTGGGAAAGTGTCATGGAGCTTGCAAAACATTTACACCACTATTCGTCTGCTTTCTGTTTTCCAGTCAGAATGAGCCGAACGGGCCAGCTGGGCTCCCAGTGATCCCTACCCGTCTGGAGGAGAACGGACAGATCACAAAAGAGTTGCTGTAAGTGTGCCATCCTTTCTGTGGGATTTAAAAAAAAAATAAATTTCATATATATATAAAGAAGTGAGCACAGGTGATAAATGAGGCATTTTCATTCTAGGGCTATAAAATGTGAATATCATGTTTAGTGGAATGAAAAACCCAGCATCTGTGAATGACTTGGTTTTTAAATATCAAGAAGACACATAAAGTGGGACTTTGATGTGAATATGAGCGTCCAGATTGAAACAGGTCACACGGAAAGCCCAAACAGAGCCCCACGTTTCACTGTGTGTCTAATCCTGGTCACCTCTGACAAATGGGATCCTCTTATGTGTTTTCTGAATGTGTGTGTGTGTGTGTGTGTGNTGTGTGTGTGTGCATCATTTAATATCATCCTGACTAACACACGAATATCCAAACGTCCCTTAGGCTTGAGCTATTTTTATGAAAATTCCGCAGTGCATACTTGAAGCGATGCTCGGTTTTCCTTGAATTCGTTGGAGAGCCAGTAAAACTTTTATGTTTAGAGAGTTGTCCAGCCCCCACGGAGATGACACCGCCACCCTGCTCATCCTCCGTGCATTGTTGAGGATTAATACAGGGCTTCCATAGCACATTAATAAAGCTTAATGCCTCTAATGCAGAGGTCTTCCCTCTGCATTTCATTTTTCTACACAGTGGAATGTGGCTTTTTTTCCCCATCTCAGTTGATATTAAAACAAGGTAATGAGCTTAGCTTCCTGCATGGGCACAATCGTGTGCTAGTCGGCTAATCGTTATCATTATACGTGCATCCAATTTGCTGCAGAGTTTACGATGACTGACTGGACGTGTTTCTTGTTTTACATGAATATTTGGATCAGATTATAACAACTTAGTTTTAGAAATGCAGTAATTTTCTGTCACTTATGCTTTGCTCTAATGAATTACTTCTACCAGGTAGCTTGAGTGAATTATCCACCTCGCTTAGACCTATTGTTTAAGATCTGCCCCTGTTTAATCAAGCTCATATTTCAGTCTCACTTGGATGTAAGCTTCAAAGACTTGTTGTAAATTTGTCTGTCTTGCTGGTCAGCAGATCAATGGCCTCTAGAGAGGGCTTGGAAAATCCAGACCAGGGATCAATATAATTGAAAGACGAATACAGGGTAGCATCTGCAGTGTGCGATCCCTTCTTTCTCCCTCTGTCTTCTGGACTCTGTGCTAAAAATCACATTCTTTTGAAACCATTGCCTGTTCTTAAACTACAGCCTCTGGGGTGCGGCCTTGTGCTTTTGCCAATGGAGGATAAAAATAACGTGGCTCCATGTGTGCATGTCTGCCTCCTTCCCATAGTCCTTCTGTAACTTTTAGATTTTTGGGTCGTCCTCTTTTGCAGTGCACTCACGCTGTGTATTGGTTTGAGAACGATCTCTGCGTAAAGGTGATGGCTCACTGTTTGTACCTGTGTGTGTGCAGGAGCTCAGATTCAGACATGAATGGCAAAACGGGTAGCAGAGGACCCACAAACAACGCCGTTGAGGCAAACAGCAATGCAAACAACCTCAGCATGGCATCTCATTCAACTCCAGAGGCCCAGAATCACTCACAGGTCAGTATAGTGCAGTACACTACAAAAAAAAAAAAGAAAGAAGAAGAAGAAGCTGAAACTCAGAAAGATAGATACAGTAATATGTCTCGAGCAAATTCAAATATTCAGTGATTATCAATATTCAGGTTTAGATTAAAACCATGGTCAAAAGTATGGACATAATATAAAAATATTCTATTTTATAACTAAAGGCTTATGTGTAAATACTTGAAATTTGTTCTTAGAGCAATCTGAACAGTCACACTGATGCCTTGTATGGCATTATCTGAATTTGTAATTTGAACAAAAATGTTATATTTTCATATAACAACCAACAAGTAGTTTTTAGATGTTGCAAAAAAATAGCCAATATATAGAAATGTCTTCAGGACTGTTGACAAACGTA
>CM074964.1:7429193-7444015 GCA_037577455.1 Pangasius macronema | reverse complement strand
AACCAACAAGTAGTTTTTAGATGTTGCAAAAAAATAGCCAATATATAGAAATGTCTTCAGGACTGTTGACAAACGTACTAGGTATTACAAGCGTCTGCAAATAAACGAAAACCTCAATGCATCTGGCTTGACTTACTAAGTAATGTCCTGTGTGAGCTGAGTCAAGTGTGTGAGCAGGGAAACCATGGAATTACACAATCAAGAAAAAAAAAATCTGAGATCAGAAACCCTGATTAAATTATCATCATCTAATTTATTATATCACAACAACCCAGTGTTATTATTATCGTCCATCGACTGCATTGACTATGTGTTGCGTTTATGTCTGGTGTTCAGCAAAGCATAAACATTTTCCTATGCCACTTTGTAGCTGGTTTCACGGACGCCTAAGAGAGCTGCCACATTTGGGAAGCGCTCCAATTCCATGCGCCGTAACCCAAAGGCTGAAGTGACCAAGCAAGGCTGGCTCCATAAACAGGTAAAGATTGTGAGAGCAATATTGCATTGAGACAATTAATTGATATTGTTATAATCAATTTTTCTGTTCAGAATTTTGCAGTGTATTATTTCAGCATCTTTTCTAATGGCAGCTCATGCTGCGTCACAGGGCAGCATAACACACTCTGAGAAAAGAGCTATCTGCCCTCTTCCACATACGTGTGCTCACAGCCACCCATGATTGGCTAGTGTTGTTGTGATTGACAGAGGAGAGAGAATAATAATACCATCCCTTCCACCCAGAGAGCACAGCCAATATTGCTTCCTTGGCCGCTGGTCACGGATGGCTGTGCCATCGTCGTGATTCCAACTCGCGCGATTCTGTAGCACCACTTTGATTTTTCAATGATTAGAGAAACTAAGCCAAGCATATGAAGTTTCATGTTGGACTGACCATGTCATATTGGCTCCCTTAGACTAGACTGCTGGTATCCTATAGAGGCCATCTTTCTAATATACCGAATTGCTATACAGAACTGAAGCTGTTTATTACAAAGTGAACAAGTGTGACTTTCCCGGTTATTTGTTATCTTCAGTGTTGGTACAATTAAACATAATCAGGGTGGCTGCTATAAATGAGCTTACAGGGCTAAGTCATTCATATATGCTTTCATTTTTGGCATCTACATCAGACTATTTGCTCTTAGCAAATGTGATATTGTTTTAAGAATCTTGTGGAATCAAGTGCAACAGCACTAGCAGTGGGCGTAAGATAAATACACAGAATGGTGCGGAGTTTAGGGCTGAATTATTTCTAGCCCAGACTACAGATTCAGGTGGATTCATGCTCTGTCAGGTGATTAGACAGAGTGACACACCCCGTAGATTACGCGCACATTCGCGCTTTGCTGACAGATCAGTGACACGTCGTCATGTAAAGTAGAGTAAAATATTGTAAAATACAGTCTCAATCATAATGATGGCCAGCAAGATAGATTATTTACTCTGTTTTCCTTTTTCCCCACAAATGTGTTTGGAGGAGAAACTAACAGAAGACTAATCACAGACAGTGGAGTCTCATTTTCAGTACAAATTACTTACCATGTTTGGTATATGGAGGAAGCATGGCATAAAGCCAGTGAAGCATTACAGACTAGCAAAACACATTCAGATTTTCAGCCATCAATTAGACCTCATGATATGCTGTAATGCATTGTTCAACCCTAATAGGTTCCTAGTCAAACTATTGAGAGATATCAGCTTTTAGTCCTCCTATCTAATAACACAACCAATGCGTCACCAGACATGATGATTTGCTGTTGTTAGAGTTGGATTATGATGATAATGTTCTTCTTGCAGGCCAGCAGTGGCGTGAAGCAGTGGAACAAGCGCTGGTTTGTGCTCACAGATCGATGCCTCTTCTACTATAAAGGTTGGTTGAGAAGACATTTTTGTGTGCGGTTATGTTAATAACTTTCTATATTCATATTGCTGGTGGTGACCACACCTTCAAGATTTGAATATCCAAATGCCATTTACCTACAACTGAACATATCCTGTTTGTATTCATTTGAATGTAGTGTCCTCTGATCTGCAGGAATTCATTTCATCCTCAGATAGTCGGTCTTACATAAACCACAACAGACAGCATGATTCACAACTAATGTGTCCAGATTCTTGATTAGCATGCTGCTATACTGTGAAAACCATGGCACAATAGGAAAGCAGTTGGATTTGTATTGAGTTTGTTTATGTGGTTAGAAATTGGGCCTATCCTCTAAATTGGGCAGAAACGCTGGGTCTAAAAACCCTTATTTCTTTACAGTCTGATGAGAGTACACCGTTCTTCATGGTCAATTTACATGTTACAGTACTGGGTGTTTAGTCTAAGCCTTTAGATTTGTATTTTTCTTGCAGTAGATCCCAGAACTCTCCCATGCATGGATGGCCTTAGGTCTTTTTTTTTTTTTTTTTTACTGAACATTCATTTGAATATACAGAAACTAATTGTACATCTTATCTTTAAGGATGATATAATTTCATGATACCTGAGATTCCACACATTCCTCAAATGCCTCCACGTAGACTTGAATCTCTGTGAGTCTCCCTTACATCATAAGGGTGCAAGAGACGAAAGGGCACTTAAAAGTGGGCATTACTTAGTCACGTTTACGGGTAATTTCATGGCTGGTCAAATGTGTGTTTTATGATGAACGTTTATGAGATCCTTGTAGAGCATCTGCCCACAGACAGCCTTCACAGCCATCTGGGTTATGGTTTGTGTGTGTGNGTGTGTGCGTGTGTGTGTGTGTGTGGTAGGAGTGCTTCTCATGAAGGTCATGTGAACAGCACAGCCTCTGAGGACAGAGGTCAGCTAGCTCCTCCCCCAATCCTTCACCAATCATAGTTTTTCCACTCATATTTATGATAAATCCTGCATAAATCCGGCCTCATTTATTACGATATACCGGTTCTACTATAGCTCTACATATATACTCACAACAGATTCATTTGTCACCACAATCATGTGGGGAGTGTTGGCAAAACACACCAGTACATAAACATGATGATACATACTGTAGCTCTTGAAATAAATGTGTGCTGCGATTATAAGATGGTTAGTAGAAATGTTTTTATACTGAAGTCTTTTTTTAAACCTAAGTGAGGCTGAAGTATTAATTACATCCAGGCTGATACTGTGATGTCTAAATCACTACGCAGTATTGTTTGTGGTTCTGTGGGATTATTGTGGAGATATTCACCAAAGTGTTGTAATGCTGACCTTATTTAGAGCCCCCTAGTGGCCTGGATACTTGGCTGTACGTGTTTCCTATCTACAACGCAGCTCAATTACTGTTTGATTTTTCCCCCCACAATGTACGTAGCAGCTCAACCTACACGTTTAAATCTGCCTAGGTGATTCATTTTATCCTCTTTTCAGTGAAATATTTTAAAGCAGGCGCTAATGGTGCACTCAGTGAATGAGTGGGTCTGAAGAGGAAGTGTAGGCTGAAAAGCTGGCATGCAGGTTGGGGTGCTGTGGGATCAGCTGGAGGCTTGTCAGCGTGAGCCAGGCTTTCCCAACTCTAAATATCTTTCTCTGTCATGTAGTTCTCTGAGTCAACTACAATCCTCAGCAATGTAACACTCACCACTCCTACTGTATCTTTCTAACTCTTTCCCGCTCATTCTTTTCATTGAATAAATTGCTGGGGTCTAGTGTTCTGAGGTGTCAGTACAGAACGTTTTGGGGTGTATGAAAGGATCGGGTCATTAGAATTTCAGCCTCCTGGTCCTCAAGAGGAAAATGCTGTTTCATTTCAAACAAAGCTCAGTCTTCAAAAAGGGGCCCTATGTGTGCCAAGAAAACATTCCCCACACAATTACGCCACCTCCACCAGCCTGAACTGTTGACACAAGGCTGCTTGGGTCCTTTGATTAATCCGAGCCTACAGAAATTGCATTTCAGCAGACCAGGCAATGTTTTTTTCCAATCTTCCAGTGAGGTAATGAGAGGCGGCTCCTGTGTCCCTTTACCCCCTCAGGACTGAGAGCAGATCGGACTGCAACTGAGAGCAGATCAGGCTCCAGTCACTCAAGTCTGGCTCTCTGCACTGTTTCCATATTCAGAACACTGAACTGTTGCTCATCCATATTCAACATAAGTGAAACTGCTCACAGTTTTTATATCTCCACATCCATTTCTAAACAGTGAACCACAGAACCTTTTGTCCATAATAGACCTACCCTCTTTATAAATCACTATTGATGTGGTAATGGCAGTATCAGTGGGCAAAACCCTTCTTCTCTTTCATCTGACCACACATTTTCTTCTCTCTCGCTCGACCTCTGAGCTTGCTAAACCCGCTTTAACGTGTGGGAATACCTGCGTTTCTCCACCCACTACTGACTGTTTGAACTCATACACTGTTGTTCCTGGAGGGAAAGAAGCCCACGCAAAACTAGGACCTAAAAATGTATGACATGCAACTTTTCGACGGAAAAAAGGACGGTGTACGTGTCTATATTCTCTAGAGCATGTCTACATGTATATACCTGCACTGCTGATAACTTCAGAATGACTGACACCCCATCGGCACCACCGAAATGATTGTATAATTAAAATTTTACACAAACAGTTAGAGGAAAGTTGGTATTTCTCCTAAATAGGCATGTGGCAAAAATGTTGGCACTCGATTGTTTGTAAATCTTATTTACGTTGGTTTAATAGTGGGAACTTCTTTTCTTCACATAAACATGAGAAACTAGTAATCCTGTTTAATCAGCATCATATTTAATAACCTGGAACAGTCGAAAAGGTGGTGAGGAATACCTCAACAATCCCAGTTTCAGCACTGCACTTGCGTTTTAGATCATTCTTGAGTTGGTCAAGTTTCAGTGTCAAAACATCACATTGCATATGTTATTCATTTGAGATATTACGTTTTATGAAGGGTGCCAATAATTCTGGAGTTCTCTGTGTAATATTGTTAATGGTTCCAACCTTCCTGTTGATACTTTCGCATTTTCATCACACAGCGGTTTAATCCGAGGTTATAAAGTAGACCTAGGCCACTAATGGCTTCACTGATGCTCCTTTGCTCGAACAGGGCTCGCTCCCTCATTCCGTTTTTTTTCTTTTTCTTTTCTTTCTTTTTTTTTTTTTTTAAACGATTCAGCTAAGCAGACTTATAATTATGTGTGGGAGTTCAGCAAGGCCTGTGTTGATGGCATGATTCAAACCTGTTGACTTTTGCTTGAGTCTCTCTGGGTAATTATTCTATTCTGCACCTCCTTACCTCTCTCCTGTGGCGATTAGAACCGGATCACTGACTCTGTTCTTCATCTTTTAGAGTTCAAAGTGTTTCGAAATTACACTCACTGTCTTCTACAGCGGCCAGAAACAGCAGACCCTGTCATTTTTAGCGGAAAGTAGACAGTGAGTGCCACTGGACTTCACAATAAGAGATTTATTTCGCTCATATCCCTTGGTTCGTCTTGCGCAATCGCGTCAATTGATTTGTGCCTTAAGCCAGTTATTTAATTACATAAATGAATCCCGCTGAATGGAAGCGGAAGCTCGCTCCAGGAGGCTGAAGTTTCTTTTCTTCCGTAAGTTCACTGACTTCTCGGGACGCCACTGGTCATTTACGCTTTGCTCAAATAACAATCAGCCAAACACAGAGGCTGGCTGCTGTCCATGCCGTCTCCTTCAGTGTGCTTTCATTTCCTGGATGTCCCAGTGTTGCCTTATCGTCCCGATTCCATCTCCCCGGCTGTGCTGTGGAAAAGAGGGAAGGGGAACGTGTGACGGAGCAGTTTAATGCCTCGGGTTGCCTTTCCAGCAAGGGGGAGTTGGTGCAAAATGGCTCTTTGGTCTGCCAGCTACAATGGAGAACAGAGAGAGAGAGAGAGAGAGCGGGTGAGAGAGAGAGAGAGAGAGAGAGAGGGAGGGAGGCATTTGTTAATTTGCGACAAAATGATTCTGATAGATGAGAAGTGTAGCTCGCTGGTAATGAGTGTGGTCATCACTGGAGAGATCAGAGCTGCAAGCCAGCTATGAAGAGCAGAGAGAAAGGAAAAGAGAAGGAAAACTCTGTGTGTGTGTGTGTGTGTGTGTGTGTGTGTGTGTGTGTGTGTGTGTGTGTGTGTGCTTTCACAATGACGTCAGCTCTCCCCTGCCTTAAAATTGAATAAAACCCGTAACAGATAAGCTCTGCAAATAGAAGAATTCGATAATAAACAGAGTTCCAAAAATCCAAAATGTTTTTGGTCAAATATGATGATGAAGTAAAAACGTTTTATATTTTTGTAACTCTATGCCTCGGATTTGACAGAATTTTGGAGTGAGTTTTTAATATAATCTTGATATTGCTAAGTTCAACAAGGCACAAGCCATTTATTTATTTTTTTCTTCCTGTTTGTTAAATCCTAAACTCGGGTATTAGGAGAGAAACCGAAAATCTGATCTGAGATAAACCTTCAGCACGAGTTTGGCTCCTGGCCAGACAGCGATTAGCTTCTACCTGTGAATTCTGTGTTTTTGAGTTTTGTGGAAAAGCACGTTGTGTGTTAGACTTTCTGCTTTTGTTTTAACCGCTGGCTGTTATTCCAGTGATTGATGGCACGCTGGCACGCTATTTCACAAGTGTGTATGCGTGTGTGTAAGTAACAGGTGTGTAGGGCGCGCGTGACAGTGCGTGAGTGTCTAAAGTATATGATCTACGTGTCTGAAAAAGCCCTGGAGTCTCCATGGGTGTGTTCCTTTTTTTTTTTTCTTTCTTTTTTCCTGACAGATTGCTGTTATCTATTAACTGGCCCAGGCTAATTTCTTTCATGCCTGACGTTTTCAGCATTCTTCATGTGTTTATAGGTGTTGAGTTTTCATTCCAGTAATTAGTTTGCCTTTTTGTTATATTATGATATTATTATTACNTGTGAGTTCTACAATACACTTTTAAATTAGTTGGTGGTTTGACAGGTTGGTGGATCTGTGTGTGTGTGTGTGTGTGTGTGTGTGTGTGTGTGTGTGTGTGTGTGTGTGTGTGTGTGTCAGAGTGTAAGCAGATTCTTAAAAGATCTTCATTTTCCATAGTAAAGGCCATATGAAGTATTATATTGCGTAGTGTATTATGTAATAAATGTAAATGTGAATGCAGTCTTGTTTGAATGTTTGAGTCATTTGAATTTGTCGTTTGATTCCCTCCCTCCTTTTTAAAGTAAATGAATGTGTTTTGAAACAGCACGCCACCCATCACCCGGCAGTCCGTGGGGGTTTACTCACTCACGCGAGAAAAGAAGTGTTGCATACAGTAAAGAAATAGAGGAGCTTTACGAAGGTCTCTTTAAAGGCTTTTAGCACAGAAACGTTTTTTTTTACTACAGTACTGAGTACTACATGTAGCCAGGACTACATTTAAAGAAAGGATACGTGTCGACTCCCTGGATTGTGTGTGTGTGTGTGTGTGTGTGTGTGTGTGTGTGTGTGTGTGTGTGTGCTGGGTGTTTTTGTTTACATTCACCTGTGTGTGACCAAAGCCTTGCTTTGTACCTGTGACTGGAGCACATTTGGGTGGATGCCAAAGTTCTTGTAATACTGAGCCACTGATCTCTCTCTCTCTCTTTCTGTTTCTCTCTCTATCTCTCTATCTCTCTCTCTTTCTCTCTCTCTCTCTCTCAGACACACACACACACACACACACACACACACACACACACACACACTCGCACACACTCACAGACACCCATGCAGACACACTGCACAAAACAGCACCCCCCCCACTCGTCCTCTCTCTTTTTCTCTCGGACACACACACACACACACACACACACACACACTCTTTCTCTCTCTCTGTCTCTCTCCCTTGCATGCTCTCAGAAAGGCATCCATTTCCACAACAGCAGCAGCAATAGCACTCAGCTCAGGGGAGCAAGAGAGGAGGAAAATGCGAGGGCACTGAATCTGAATCCTTCTGCCTGCCTCACTCACTCGCTCGTTCGCTCGCTCACTCGCTCTCTCACTCACTCACTCGCTCGCTCGCTCGCTCGCTTCCACGTTTAAAAATTAACACAGCTCTGCATTATTTAGATAGCCCAAGTGCTTCACCCTTCCATTCCTCTCCTCTCTGCCCACCTCCCAGCTCTTTCTCTGTCTCGCCTCTGTCACTCCATGCTGCTGCTCTGGGAAAGCATGCACCTTGTCAACACTGGACTGCTGGACTAAAATGGATATCTATATTGAGATTCACCTGCAGTCACTCTGGACTTTACTTTTCCATTCTCACCACACTACAGTGCTGCAGCAGCTCAGAGGAAATGCTAGAGGAAAGTCACTGTGACTCAGACGTGTTTTGTGTATTAACAGCGCTCCTTGTTTTGCTGTGGGTTTTGGATTGCATTTTTTGCTTTTGTTTTAAAAAAAAAAAAAAAAACCTGTCCATTACCAGGAGTTTTTTGTGGCTCTAATCTCTTGTTTTTTTTTTTTCATGCCATCCAGACGAGAAAGAAGAAATTGTCTTGGGCAGCCTTCCTCTCCTCAGCTTTAAGATCGGACCAATCCAGGCTTCAGACAACATCAGCCGCAAGTTCGCCTTTAAGGTGAGTGAATGCTGGGGTTCCAGTGAGGTCAAAGTGTGTGTGTGTGTGTGTGTGGAAATGTTTTTATATCTTGGCAGGGACCAAATGACCTCACTGAGCTGCTCCCCATAAGGAAAACTGCCTGTTCTTTTTCAGTTTTTTAAAAACAAAAACAGCAGCTTTAATAAAAAATAAAATCAATCAATAAATAAAATAAAATAAAATAAAACTAAACAATCCAAAATGTTTCCTTTTGGTTACTGGGGTTAAAGTAGGGTTAGATTTGGGTGTAACACAGCATTTATTAGCTGCATTAGCAATGAAAAGTCCTCATGAGGATAGATAGACACACGTGTGTGTATCAGTGAGAGAGAGATGCAACACTTTGTGATGAGGATGCAATATTTTTGGGGGTCAGAGTGATCTCAGGCAAGTAGCAAACTCGGTCTCTATAATAATATCTACGAATATATTATTATTTATAGATGTATTATTATTATTATTATCATCCACAGTATTATACTATGCACTGCTGCACTCTATGCACAACAGAGTAGACTCGATTTTTTTTAAAAGAATAAAACATATCAAGTTAAAATCGTATTTCTACATTACATAGCCTAGGAACAAACTTCTTACCAAGTCTGAAAAAAAAAAGTTCTAGCATTGCTTCTGTAATACTTGCAGAGTGCACTGCATTATGCCATTTAACCTCGTCATGTTTGAAAACACACAGCTAAATCGAATGCTGCATGGAAAACCACGATATGGGTCTGTTTGATTACCATACATTTAAATGTTCCACTCTTATGCAAGCCCTTTGGCTTGTTTTCGATTCGTCTGTCATCTGTCTGTAGCAGAACAGGTTTTGCAGGTGTACAGTGACGAGTGAGCTGCTGGTGAGGATTACTAGGTTTACCGTTCCCTAGCTCAGATCTGGAGTTTTACACAGCGTTCGTGTTTGAAACTAACCGAGAGCTTGCTAACTGCGTTGCGTCTAACATGCACTAAGATGCAGTGGACAGGATTAGGAACGGAGTTCCCGCTTCTACGTTAATATGCGTCGTGGTGATACCAATGACGTTTGACGCTTAGTTGAGAGAGTAAACAGACTTTATTAGCTGTGTGTTGGATTAATAATGACAGCCACTGGTTTCAGTAAAGCTGCAGTGGTGGTGTATCCACAGGCAAATATCATTGTGGAACGTGTCATACGAGACTCCAGGTGTGTTCCCTGAGTTGCCTCGGCGTGTGAAGAATGTGAAACTGTGCTTTTTTTTTTTCGCACCGGGCTCTGTTTTCAGTTTTGCCCTCAAGCTGTGTAAGTCTCCTCAGGCGCAGGGTGGAGATGTTTCATAACGGGTCTGCGCAGGTTCACGGTGACTTCTGATAAAACCGTCTTTTTTATGAGGTCTCTCAGTTTTAGCTGACCCACAGCAGAAGAGGAGGAGGAGGAGNAGGAGGAGGAGGAGGAGGAGGAGGTCAGCCAACAGGCAGGAACGCTACGCTGGTGACCTTTGACTTTGGCTTTTAAAGGATCTGAGGGGTGGAAAGGGCTTTGCTTCAATAAAACTCATTTCAGGATGTTTACTGCCCCCATGAAAGCAGCCCTAAGTCTGATTTATGGCATCTGAAATTGCAGAAGGTGTACTGTTGATCGTTCATCTGAAAAACCCTTCCACGTATAATATGCCGCGTAACAGATGGAGTTGCATGTGTTAGGAATAAGCACTGACTCATAGTCATAACATTTCTGCGATTTCTGCAAGAGTGTCTTCTATTTATGAGGAGTGCTAACAAATCGTGACGCGTCCGGAGACGATGCCGTCACACACTCCCCCTCCAGCCAGCATTTTTTGAACTAGTCCAAGCACGAGCTTAATAATTAAGCGAGAACTGGCGAGACACTATGCGCTGGCCATGTGTGTGTTTGGGTTTAAACCACGCACAGAGAGCCAGAGGTGAGTTCACCCAGCCATAATCGAAAGACGCTTCGACTGCCGCAGCTTGCCTTGTCTCAGGTTGCCTTAACAATAACGCCGGCAGCACCTCCAGCATCTTACGCTCCTTACTCTGGTTGCACATATTCAAACGTAAACGTCGTCTAATCCTGGTTAGACGCAGCCTGACCAGAACTGAAGATGGGCCCTGGGGCTGGTGAGGATCTACTTCCTTGTTTTTGAATAGGTGGGATATCTTGTTTCTGACAGTAATATTCCAGTGTCATGTAGCTCATAAGGCTTCATGTTGGCTTTGTTACAGTTTCCTGCATTATCCTGTTCCTTTAGGTTTGGTCTACATAATGAATATTTTGTTACCAAGTCAAAAAACACATAAGTTATACTGTACGTTACACTATCCACATTCCCACTACACCGAACCGCTGTCTCTGCTTGCTGACTGTACGCTTTCTTTCTCTTTTAATCGTTAAATCGCATCTCTTATAATCGATATGCTCTCTCTTTTTCTTCATAAGTTGACTCTAAGTATCACACACACACACGCGTACACGCATACATACACACACTCAGAGCGTCGTCCTCCACCCCAGAATAGCACTGTTTGAATATTGATGAAGAGGGGTTGCATAACCTCTGGGAGGTTGCTCCCTCTCCATGTCTCCCTCTGCAGGCCTTACAGAGCAGGAAGAAGCCAAATATATATATATAAAAAAATAAGCAGGAAGTCCTGTATAATCATATGATCTCATTAATGACTGACTTGCTGTGAAATGCTGATGGATCTGTTTCTGTAACGCAGTTGGTTTAGGAAAAAAAAAAAAAGTCTTCAGAGATCTCTGTTGGTGTTGTTATTATTCATAGTCAGTTAGCTGTGAGACACGTGACGTCCGGCTTTATTGAGTTAGAACAAGTCACACAGGAAAGAGAAGACCAGTGCAATCACAGCCTCTTGTTAGTAACCCTGATTATGAGGCCATGGTGGAAAGAGCCCAGATTTGCAGTGCTGATAAATTTCTCTTTGGGTCCGAGATAGATTGACTGTTTTATTGGTTCAGGCCCAGAATGCACGGGGAGACAAGCCGATAAAAGCAAGCTGCAACTTGTTCGCGTGTGACACTGATTTGTTCTGAGACTGATGTCAGCGGTGGAAATCTGGGTAACACCTTCACAAGCTGTAGAAGGATGCTTATATGCTTGTAACGAGACTCTTTTCTCTGCACATTCACAAACAAGAACTGACCAAAACATGCAACAGTACTTGGAGTTATATGTTAATTAATTTCCACCAACTAGAATTAGACTCTGTAGTAGAAGAGCAACAAGTCCACCATGGATAGAAGTGCTTGGATTGTTTCATTTGTCTGATTAACTGTTTGTTCGGCCACTTTATATTATTTACGCCGAAAATGTTTGTTATATTCCCAAAGAGTTTTTACATTTTTTTCACTGATAAGACAAAAAGTTATTTTACTCACTGCTGACTTAAAAATGATAAAATCAGCACATCATTTGATCAGAAAAGAAAACCATCTCAGTTCATTTGTGCTCCTGTTATGCCATAAAAGTTTTTTAAATACTTTTTTTTTGAGAAATTATGAGTCATTTTGTGAGTTGAGAAATAAAATAAAAAAAAAAAAGATATTTTTGACAACACCAACATGGCAGCAACAAACTACTGTTGTTTTTGTGTTTCTCTCTCCCTCCTCTCTCTCTCTCTCTCTCTCTCTCTCTCTCTCTCCCTCCTCTCTCTCTCTCTCTCTCTCTCTCTCTCTCTCTCTCTCTCTCTCTCTCTGGTGCCAAATGATTTGCTATGTTGTGCAGTGGCAAAATGCCTGTTTATTTTTTACACTGTTTTTGCGTGTCCTTAAATTTCTGGCCCTTCATGGAAAAATTCGGAAGATGTGGAGGATGATGATTATGGTTTACAGGTTACGGGAAGTGGCCACTGTTTACTTTAAACCCTCGTGGGTGTAAGACCGGATTGTAGTGTAGACCCAGACCCAACTGACCCAATAATCTCGACAAAGCTCATTCGTTCCTTAGTGCGTCCTCAGTATCGGGTCAGAGTTGTATTGGATCCAGAGCCTATGCTGGGAACACTGGGTACGGGGCAGGAATACACCCTGGACCATACACCTTCATGGTTTGAACATTTGAAATGGGTTGATAATTAGCAAATGACCCAGTTTTTGTGTCACCAGATCTAGGGCACGTAATGTTGCCGAAATCAGGATGTTTGCCCAGTGGGAAGGGCTGTGATGGCCTGAACTAGCCGTACTGTTTCTGCTTGGTGTCGCAGGGCTGCTGGTGTAGGAGTAATGTATCTCTCTTATCATTCGCGTGGGCACTGTCTATTTACACAGCATGGATCAGCTCTCAGGAAGCGTTCTGACACAGGAAGGAGGTGTGTGCGTGCAGGAGGCAGACAGAGCTGGAGACTGAACACACCCATGCAATCATCCCCTCAGAGTTGCCTAGTCATTATTGGTCACGGTAATCAGTAATTACTCTTGCCTCTGTGTTCTTGTTTGCGCTCATGCAGATGACGCTGTCAACACATTAGTGCATCGAGCAGACTTTGGCCAGCAACTCCCTCACCTTGCGCTACGAGTTAGTAAGTCTCCGGTTGTTTACTCACAAGACCTGTCTAGACTCACAAAGAGTCTGTCTAGTCATGTAACTTTGGTGCTGGAGGAAGCAACATGAACTAGTGAGCTCTGTAACATTTGCTAATGGGTGAAGCAAGCATCAGGTGGCGTCACTCTCGCCAGGTTTTATTTATCCGCGCAGGTTCCATCTGTTGCTCTTTCCGCTGCATTAACCATGCATGACTAAAGAAATATACCTGGGTGGAGAGAGGGACAGACATGCTGAGACTGTGACAAGAAAGAGGGTCACCTCAAGGATATGGGGAAATCTGCTGGATGTCCATGTGGCTGAATTCTGGACAATAAGACAAAAAAAATCAGGTTGGCAATTTTTTTTCCTGAGTTTAAAAGACTTTGATGCCGCAAAAGCATACAAAACCATAAATATACAGTACCCTGTTTTTTTTTTTTTTTACCACAAACGTTGTTATAGATTTGTTTTTGATGACTTCTACATTATTAATTCAGTACAAAAACAGTTTCAATTTCCAAACATTAGTCTTCCAGCACAAAATTAAATGTTACCGAAAAATGTTTGTATGCCAGTAAAGAAAGCAGCAGATTACATAAGAGACACTTAAAAAAAAAAAAAAAAAACATAATGAAGGCTGCTGGGTTTTGCTGCAAAAATAAGAAGCGAGTCGACAGTCAGAGTCTCCAGAAGAGCTGCGTCTGCTTCTGCAAGATGCTCAGTAACACTTACAGCTCATTTCCTTATAAAACTGCACACACTGCACCTGAGACTGCTATTTTTTGTTTGTTTTTTTAAAGCAAATCACACCAGATATTGACTTTATTTCATTTATTACTGTTTACTGCTCTTTATAGTATTTTTATTAAATGTAGAAACATTTAATTTCGTTATTTTTGAAGACGTCTTTGCTGACGTTGGATGGCTACGTGCCATAAACTGACCTGAGCCTAACCATTTCAGACAATGACTGTCAAAATATCCATGATGCACCTGTGCACAGTCTTTTAATTCTTTTAACCCAATGCTTTACCTTTAGGTGTGATTGAGATACATGCAAAGGACAAACATATTTCAGCTCAGGAAAGCCAATTCTGGAGATGAGCCAGTCGACATATGAATATGGAATGATTGACAGTTGCACAGGTGTTTTGAACGCTCCCATATTACTGGACTCTCTGGAAGCCCCGCCCCCTTCCCCCAGTCTCACATTAGAAACCTCTTAACTTGATTTCGAAAGCAATGCTGATAGTCTTGGTTTCTGTCAAGGTAAATAGAGAATGTTTTGACTTTATTAACGTGAAATAAAATCTATCTGTTTATATTTGACGTAGCTAACATTAGGGAAAAAAAATTGGCCAAAAATGGTCAAAAGGAAAAGGACAACAACAAAAAAAAGAATTAAATAGGCTTACAATAAAGTGGAAATCTTAGAATATACAAATTATTTTAATAGTTAATGATAGTTAGAAAGTAATTATAAGCGCTGCTCTTCTGTGCCAGTAACCGCAGCCGTGTCCATCCAGCATGGCCGAGCCTGTTGAGCTGGAAACTGGAGTTTGCATATATACAGTGTTTTACAGTAATCACCAGGCAAGCAGCAGCACCCCACCACCAAAACCGCCCAGTAGTTACTGTAAAACCCTGTGTATACAACCCCTGGCAAAAATGATGGAATCACCACACTTAGAGGATGTTCACCCAGCCTTTTTACTTTATATCAAACAA
>CM074964.1:7403006-7419659 GCA_037577455.1 Pangasius macronema | reverse complement strand
TTGCTCCTTTTTCTTCTTTTGGCATTTTGAAGCAGTTCTTACAACCTGGTTATGATCCACCAGCGCGAAGTGTGAATGCTTGTAATATTTTCCCTGGTCTTAAGATTTTGATCAGGAGTGTATACAAAAAAAAGATAAAGTGTATCCTGTGTGATGGAAGGAAATGAATTTGTATAATAACTGATTTCTTTATACTCGGAACATTCTGGCTTCAGCTGTTAAATATATATGGACAGAAAGAGTTTAGATTATTATTCTGAAATTTTTGTGTGTTTTGTCCTTTTTGTAATACAGCACACGTTAGAAACAAATAATACAAACATTATGCTTTATCAAGGATTCCTTATTATTCTTAAGCCTTCCCTACAGGAAATAGGACGTCTTGATTGATCCGCATGGAGCGAGTGATAAATTACAGAGAGAGAAGTATCTTAACCTCAGATCTTTAGTGAAAGCTGGTTATTTTGACTGCTTGTTATAAGGGTCGTGCAGGTCACATGCCCATTACACGTATGTAGTCTAGGTGCTCAGAAACGTTCTGGAGAATCCCAGAAGTGTTGCTACTCTGACAAGTCCATTTAAATAGCATCTATATTTTGTTATTCTGCCTTATTAACGCTATATTCGCGCTATACTATTAGCGCTATACTTTGGTCTCGGTGGGAAACGATATAAAAGAGCACTTCCTGAAGTATCTCCGTACTGAAGAAGAAGCATGAAATCACTGACATCATGGATCTGGGTGGGACTAAAATCCCATAAATGCACTGATGGTAATTCCATTATCTCACCCAAATAAAATTAATCCCGTCTAAACAGGGCATTAGCTTTAATTATAGGAAATGTTGTGATGTCTATATTTGATGGCAAAATACAGCACATTAACAGGGCAGTGTTTTAGCTTGTATTGTGTATTTACAATCCACAGAAACGTAGCTGTTGTTTAAGGTAAAATAGTAGTAGTGTGGATATGTAAATGAAACAAACATGTTGTGCTATATGGATTGTGGCTTCCCCAACTGACTGGTAATGAGCAAAAAACAACAAAAAAAGAAAGAAAGCCCTCAGCAAATGATGGTGTGTTTTCTCTCAGGCACTGGAGGGAGATTACCTAGTCGGAATGGTAACCCGAATGGTTGATCGTTCCACCCCCAGAGCAAAGTTATTCTCACAAGTAAGAGAAATTAGAGTGGCTTCACGAGGCAGGCTTCAGTTTCATATATTCCCAATAGAGCTACCACTGGGATTCATTTTAGCCTCTCGCTGCACTGCCACTTTCAGGCTCAAATAAATCCTTAGCTGGTACGAGCTTGGCAAAAGCCAGCACAAAGCCTGCCTCTGTGCCTAAACTCGGCATGTTGGATGTTAGGCGGTGTTATAGAAACTTCTACTGCTGTTCATTTAGGTTGTAATTCTTCCTTTATTGCTCCCAGTAGGGCAGCTTTCAGTGTCTCTTGCTGTTTTTATGTTGCTGAAGTCCCTTTTGGTTTCTCACATTTTTGTGTATGCAGTTCTTCATTTCTTTCATGTCTTTTGTGTCACATTCTCCATCTTAAGAGCATTGTGCCCCTTGTTTACTTGTCCCATGTGCGAGTCATATGTGTGCTGTCTCTTTCACCGTGTGTCAGATAACACCAAGACCATCTACTATATTGTTTTTCCACACACTCATCGTCATCGCAGCATATGGGAATGGATCGTGCTCCTGCTTAAAATGTTATTTTATGTTATTTTTCTGTATCAGAATGTGTCAGTGCTTGAGTACTGAGTGCTGAGTCTGGTGTAAGAAGCGCCCGAGAATTAATCCCACTTGCACCTTCTTTACCTCTGATTTTAGGTGCCTCCGGCGCATGATATTTACAGGGACCTGCATCCCACGCTGAAGCTCAATGAAATTGAGACCAGTGTAAGACTTGATTTGATCTAAATTACGTTCAATCATTTAAACAGGCAAAGTCTTTTTTTTTCTTCTGAATTGCTTTATTCATTTAAAGGGAATTTTCGCACCAGACTTGCACATGACATGAAAGATTTTTCTGTATATAGAAACTGCTGAATCGCTTGTTTGAGCAGAACAGGCTTCTGAAGGAGCAGGAAGCTGTAGTACATCGGCTGCGCATGGACAAGGTATTTACAATTTTGACACTTTAGTGGGACATTAAAGGAAAATCCACCCTTGAACAAATGAAATATGTGTAGATGTCCGTAGTGATTCTGGTGAATCTAGTTCGTTATTCCCATGAGAGTTTATCACTCGTCTGAAAAGATTCACCACTCTCAAACATAAGGGATAAAGATCAGGTTTTACTTTTAGCTCCAAACACACAAGAGCAAGAGCTTCTTTCCTTACCCACCAATCAGCAACATTCAATCATATTAATGAGAAATCCAACACGGAATTCGGCGAGACAGCAAATGTTGGATTATGCGGTGATGAAGATGATGGTGCTGATGGCAGCGTTAGCATTAAAACTGAAGCTTCGGAAGCTGATCTGTGTGTGCACAGTGTACAGATGATTAGGTGAGAGAGCTGGGCAGACTAAAGGACTAAAGCACTGCTGCATTGCGCTCTTTAGGTAGAAGTGAAGCAAGGGCTAATCCCCGCTGGCACCACTAGTAGCAGGTAGTTGAAGAGCATTGTGGTTAATGTAGGAAACCACACTGAAAATAGATCAACATATTGATGAAAGACATTTAAGTCACTATAGAATACATCATCACTGAAGATCACATGTTCATTATACTGTGAGGATCCATATGCAAGTTGCTCATGGTGGATTTTTCCTTTAATTTAACACACAAAAAAAACCCACACAGATAATATTTTGTCCACATTGTTCATTTTCTAATGAACATTAACATGACTCATAGTTATATTACTAACATTATGTTATTCAGACATGGATGACACAAGATGAACTCTTTTCAGATATATCTGTGGACACACACCTGCGTGATTAGCCTGATTTAGTAGCACATCCATTGCTATGTCGTGAAGGAGTGTGAAAAACCTTGTGTCATCCTTCTTTCCCCTTTGCAGGATAACTTGGAGGCCACACTGGTGGCCGCACATCAGGACATGGAGCTGTGCAGGACTCAGCCACTGGCCATGGAGAAACTGCAGCTAAAGAAGGAGAGTTTACAGAATCAGCTCATCAATGTCCGAGGGGAGCTCTCTCAGGCTTCCAGTGTAAGCTGCGCTCTAAATTTTAGCTTTGTAAAACTCTCAATGTCCCAGAGTAATGCTATAACACGATAATTATCAAGCTTCTCATTTTGAAGCAGAGACGTTAAAGCAGGGAAATCCATAAACTGTTTAAACCCTCTAGGGCTGATCTTTGACACCGCCCTTCTGATCCAACGTGCTGTTAAAAAGAAAAGATATATATTGATTTTTATGCTTGTAGGGATTACAGTGGCAAAAATATGTGGTAAGCAATTGGCCATTTTATGCAGTGTACAAATTTAGGGAAAAGATTCTCCGTCTACTCAGATAATGTTCCCTCATGAGCTATAAGTGTGAGTGTCAAACCCACAGCTGTTAATCAGTCTCATTTCTGTTTTTTTCAGGCTCTGACCAGCTCTAAAATGGAGTTTGAAGCTCTGGAGGACGAGGTAAACGCTATTCATGGTGACCTGTGGGAGCAGCTGAATTCTGGAGGACAGGTACATCTTCCTCCTCCTCCTCCTCCTCATCATCATCATCATCCACAAATTCATACTAATGACATCTGGTCTTTGTTCTCTTTAGGGCCTAGCCATGAGCACATGCTCATTTAATCTCTGCTAAATGACCTATGCATTAATGATATGCGATTTTGCAGTAACATGACAGTTTCATTTCAGTGACTGATTACGCTCACCAGCAGCCCCAATGTGATTAGTGTTAAACAGTACAGTGAATGCAATCAAACAAAAGATACACCAGCAAAGCCGACCTTGATCGAAGTGAAATGTAATCACAGAGATCTATTAATTACACATGTCATTTGTTGACGAATTGAAAAGAGACAACTTCTTCACAGTTCAATGACATTCTGCATACGATTCATTATTCATTAGCATATGAAAGGCTCATAATGTATGAGCAAACATTAATTTCTGTGAAGCTCGTGATGTTGCTTATGAATAATGTATGCCAGTGTCTCACAATTGTAATAAAACAGGTTTTGAATGAAACGATTACATGGGCTGAGTAACTGCTTAGACGTTTGGGTTTAAAAATGGCATAGAGAACAAAAGAAGTTGGTATATTTTAAAAAGTGAGAGAGAGAGATAGAATAATATAGCTATTGAAATTAATATACCTCTCATCCTCTAAACCTTCTCCTTTGTTTCTCCAGAGTGAGCTGGTCCACCGACACCTGCAGAAAGAGTTCTGGAGGGTTCAGGATGTGCTCGAGGGGCTGCACAAGAACAATCCCTCTCGAGGCACAGACACGGCTAAGCACAGAGGTCAGCTTATAGGTTTATGCTACATCTATCATATACATACATCTATACATGACACCTGTAGACCTGCTCATGCATGCATGCAGTTGAGTAATCGGCAGTTACGTGGCAGCTGCGCAATGCAAAAGTCAGAACGGGGAAATTTTGTGATTTCAGTCACTTTAACCGTGGCATGGTTGTTGGTGCCTGATGGGCTGGTTTGAGTATTTCAGAAACTGCAGATTTCCTGGGATTTCCATGCAAAACAGTCTCTAGAGTTTACACAGAATGATGCAAAAAAACAAAACATCCAGTGAGCAGCACTGTCTTGTTGATATACGATAACTCAAATAACCACTCTTTACAACCACGGTGAGCAGAAAAGCATCCCAGAGCACAAAAACACAGCGAACCTTGAGGCAAATGCGCTACAACAAAAGAAGACCACTTCAGGTTCCAATCCTTTCCGCTTAAAAAAGGGAGCTGAGGCTACAGTGGGCACAAGCTCACCCAAACTGAACAGTTGAAGATTCGAGAGAGACCATGTGCTGCGGCCACGTGATTGGCTGAGCAGAATGAATGAGCAGGGCTGCAGGTGTTCCTATTAAGTTGGCCAGGGAGTATATATATCCGAACAGCTTGGGTTTAACCTGGTTGTTTGTGTTCAGCAGCCAGTGCAGCATCAGGTTCCTTCAGCACAAACAGTCCAGCGAGCCCACTAAGCTCCGTGAGTCTAACCAGCCCCCTCAGCCCTTTCTCACCTGTACCCGGCTCCCAGAATTCACCCACAAAACAGCTGGCAACAGAGGTAAGCCACTAAAATCTAACGTATCACCTCAGTACAGACTGAAACTGCAATGTGCAGCACAGGGCTTTAAAGCGTCATTATTCATGCAGCAGAATGATATGCAAATGCAGGAACGTATTTATTTTTAGCACAGCACTGTATGATTCGTAATGTACATGTGGGGCAGACTGGGAAAAGTTCACATGGTTAAATTCTGACATTTGATACGATCTAAAGTTTTAGAAACTGGCCTTTCTTGAACTGAATGTGTTTCTCATTTGCACGTATCTCACCAAAAAGTTATAGCATTTTTACCCTTAAAGGTGAAACAGAAAAAAACTGCTATTTGGTTTTATTTAATTCACGCGTTATTTAACGTGTAATTATTAAAATAAAGAAATAATAAATATGACCATAAAGACTGTCTTTCTTTATGCCCACCTTTATATATAGCCTACAGATGTTTTTGCAGCTGCATTTGGTCAACTTGGTCTTTACAGAGAGTTTATAAAGTTAATTAAAAAAAATCATGTTGGGTAAATATATTTGTTTTTTTATTATAGGCAGAAAAACTCAATTTTGGTCAAAACCTGATTTTTTTTTTTTTTTGTTTGCCTGAATTCAGACGTGAGTCACCATCCAGACCTTCACAAAAAAAAAAAAGCAGTGGTACATTGTTCAGTTAACTGACTGATGGGATGCAGGATATTGTTTCATTTCATTTAGTCAGATTCATTAAGATGTGTTTCTTGATTTAGACCTCATGCCATTTGTTGAACTGTTATTAAGTAAATTCTCAGTTGGATCCTAATCAGAAATATAATTTGTGTTGCTTAAGTCAAACCTCTGCCGTAATTTTTGCTAATTTACATTTATATTAAGCTTTTAAAGCTTTCTTTATATAACACAATCAACCACAAACCTCAACCAGTGCTTGTAACGATATATTACCTGTCTTCTCAATGGCCGTGTCCTTGTTTTTGTCATAGCTCTAGGCTTTCAAGCTGCCATGCCTGCTTGTGTACACATGCTAGATCTCTTTTGTAGGCAACTCCATCTTTGTAGACGCTCACCAGTGGTCTCAGGAGCCTTAAATGATCTAGAGCAAACTGATCTGCACATTTCATTCTGTGACAAACAGAAATGTCCTAAACTTGAAATGATCTTATTTGTTAAGGCAGAATATCATTATAATGTCTCCAAGACAGACTTTTTTTTTTTAGGAGTGAATGTTTATGGTTTACACTGTGTGCAGGCCAGTTTATGCTCACGTAGCTCAATGCTTTAGTAAAATGCTCCACCTCTTTAAAAGAAAAAAAAAAAAAGAAAAAAAAAATTCCCATGTACCTCTGTGCTCTCTGCCTGGCTGAGTAACTCCTCCTGATGCACAGCCTTCTCCCTCCTCCTCCTCCTCCCTCTTATCCTTTTTTTGTCTTTCCCTGTCTTTCTTGGGCTATATTCTTCTCCTCTATTTCGTTCTCTCTCTCTCTTTCTTCGATCCTTCCTTCCCTTTCCAGGAGATTGGTCCGCCACGGCCCCCACTCCCTAAGTCTTACCAGCCCCTGGACCCCACCACTATCATGCCCCCTGTACCTCCCCTCCCTTTCAGCAGCAATGCCTGGCCACGCAGCATGGACAGCTATAAGGACGACAAAGAAACGCACAGCCGAAAGGTATCTCAGAGTAGAACAACCATCTGAACAAAATATAACACAGCCCCCTGTCCCTAACACCAGAGCCAATGCCATATCCAAACCCCTGTGTATAGTCAAGTCCTTTATATATTGTCCCTCAGATCATGTCCTTCCAGCAAACTCATCATCAGTTACCATCAGTGGTCACATCATCATCATCATCATCATCATCATCATCATCATCCTCTCACTACCACTCATCCACTTCATGTCCAATACATACCTTTTCCACTTTACATCTATTTCGCTCTCCTCTCAGTATTTCTTTCTATGCTTGCTGTTTTTAAAAGCTCTTTTCTGTCATTGCACTGACAAAGCATTCATTGATTCATTCCTTCCAATTCTTTATCCTGGCCAGAGAAAGTAAGAGTAGGTTTGGCTGATGTCCTGGCTAATGTTTGTACTGCGGCGGTTCCTCCTGTTGCTGCCCTGCCGCTGCTTTCACTCGTCAAAGCAATTCCCTCTACAGTCATTAATATGTCACCGGCTACATGCAGCATGCTAGCATCTGGACTAATTTAGTATTCTGAGATGATCAGGCGACTGCATTTGCTTGCTGTGCTTCTTTTGTCATGAATGTATTCATTTATTCTGCTTTCTTGTCCAGCACAACTACAGTTCATTAGAGGAAAAGACCAACGATTATGACTTGGAGCAAGACAGACAAGGCAATAAAGGTAGGAGAGTACACAGTCCTCAGAGAAGCTTTATTCTTCCAAGGCCCCTCAGTGGGTTCAGACTTACATACAGTACCACACTCTCATAATTACATATCATTTCCTATTAGTTTCTAACAGTTAAGACAACATTGCTAACATAAGATACATGTCTTTTTTTGTGTGCAGTTGGTGTTGTCCCACCCAGGACCAAATCTCCCACAGATGACAAGGACGGTGTCCATAAGAGGAATGGGAAAATGCCTAATGGTCACATCTCCAGGGTGGGTCATTAGTGTCATCTCCAGATAATTATAATAAATCTCGTTAAGTATCACTATAGATTACCAAATTATTATTATCAGCAAGGACTAGTATAGCTCCAACGAAACTATAACTCGGTTAGATTACTTAGTTAAATAAGAGAGCTACTCATTCTACACATTTCTGAAAACTATCTTGAACGTTTACATGACATGAAACGTGATTATTATCCTTGTTCATTCCTAGGAGAGGCCGAAGAGCGCTGTGTTCCCGGCAGAAATAAAGTCTAAGATGAGTGTAGAGGAGCAGAATGAGAGGATACGCCGGAACCAGAGCAGTTCGGTCAGAGACAAGAGACGCAGCCTTAACCTGTCCAACAACCAGAGCTTGGATGGCCTCAAACCTTCTGTCAGTTACAGAGTGGTTAGCATTTCTTTACACTCCACTTTTAACCTCTCTTCATACTGACACTGGTTTATCAGGCACATGAAACCTTAGTTCCTTGTTATAGTCGTGTTTTGTATGTAATTTGTTTACTTACAGGTAATCATGAAGACCCAGTTATCATGTCAGTTGTAGCTCACTGTATTTTTTATTTTTTTTTTAGTTTTTTTTCAAGATCTCAGTTTAAAGTGAATTAGAAGATGGTTGAGAATAGCTATCTCTCTCTTACCCTATTCAATAGCAGTGAAGATGCTTTGTAATCAATTGTAGGGGATTTAACAGATTTAACAGTGTCAGCAGACATTCAGAAGGTTATTGTAGCACTGTTAGCACATTTCTACTGGAAATACTCATGGCAAAATCTGATTTATTAATTTAAAGTATTTGGTCATCTGGGTTGTTGGATGTGTTTTGGATTAGTATGTAATGATGTCTGTATTAGTGGTATAATCTTAAAGATTGATGAATCCCTGGGTGACTGAATCTATGGAGAAAGATTATCGATGCTGATATTATGACGGTATATTTTAGTTGCATATGCTGGCAAATAGATGTCCAACAATCCAGGAAAAATATACTGTACAGAGAGCTCAGACGCAACAATTTTGATTATAAGGAAGGTTAATTGGCTCTCTTGTAGGTGAGGAGAAGAGTGACTGCCCATGAGGTGGACATAAAGGACCTGGAGGCGGCTGTACGAGGGGAGGGCGTGGAGTCTCCAAGGGAAGAAATTGCCCGCCTACGGAGACAGGTGGAGCCTGAGAATTACGATCTGGATATCAGCAAAGAGGTGAAGCACAGTACTGTCCTTTTGCATGCTTAGAACAGGCTTAGTCAATCAGTTATCCATAGACCAAATAATATTATTATTATTAGTAGTAGGAGTAGTAGGAGTAGTAGTAGTAGGGGTAGTAGGAGTAGGAGTAGTAGGAGTAGGAGTAGTAGTAGTAATAGTAGGAGGAGGAGGAGTAGTAGTAGGAGGAGTAGTAGGAGTAGTAGTAGTAGTAGGAGGAGTAGGAGTAGTAGTAGGAGGAGGAGGAGTAGGAGTAGTAGTAGGATTAGTTGTAGGAGTAGTAGGAGCAGTAGGAATAAAAATCTTCCAGACTATAGTTCCTCCCACTGTGCATGTTTCTGATATTCTCTCTCAACATCAACACTACTATCAGGCCTATCATCAAACTCCCTGAAATGATATGAGGAAGAAACCTTGAGAGGAACCAGGCTCAGAAGGGAAACCATCCTCATCTGGGTGCAACGGATAGTGCGATTATAAATAAACCCCTTCTATTATTGTGTACTATAAAGACAAGTAGTGCAATTGTGCAACCAATAAATTCATCACAGTTTTCACACTGTTGGTTAAAATCTATCCTCTGTCCACTGATGGAGTCCTGAGTACGGAGCTGCTCGTGGCAACCGCAGCCCCAAAGCCACTACAGCAATCACAGTCCCAAGCCATTACAGTACAGCTCCACATATGTGATCCCCAAACCATCTCCACAGGCCCCAGGTGGCACCATCCCCAGCAATCCAACTGTTCAAGTATTACGGATAACCCAGATGCTTTTCCAGTTTAACCCACATGAATAGGGCTGATGTATTAAGCCTACATCACAGTCCCAGTTGGACAGACCTGGTTTAGATCATGCTCTGCCAACAGTATTGGCAGATTGTTCACTGACTGAAAGTAGCCTGCAACCACTGGGCAAAGGTGGCTTTGTGAGATATTAATAGATGTTTGTCACTATTTTTTTTCAGCTATCAGCCCCAGAGAAAGTGATAATTCCAGAGCGGTATCTGGACATAGAGCCCAGCACGCCACTCAGCCCAGAGGAGGAGAAAGAGAAACAGAAGAAGGTGGAACGGATAAAGACACTCATTGCCAAATCAAAGTAGGTTACTGCTGTCTGTTGCTTACACACGGGTGTTCTGTATAGCAGTGATTTGGAGCGTTGTAGATTTGCTAGTATGTTAGACAGGTTCATATTGTTTAAAATATTACATTGAAACAGCTAATGCTTTATAGACTTTGTAGTGGAGTCACATTCGATCTTCGTTGACCTATATGTGAGTGGTAGGTGAAATAATCCTTGTGGACATGTGGACGAGTCTTATGCAGTTATCCAACCAATCATGTGGCAGCAGCACAGTGCATAAAATCCTACAGATACAGGGCAAGAGCTTCAGTTAATGAGAAGTCTATAGCAACTCAGATGGTCACTCTTTACAACCGCGGTGAGCAGAAAAGCATCTCAGAATACACAACACATCAAACCTTGAGGTGGATGAGATACAACAGCAGAAGACCCCATCAGGTTCCACTCCTGTCAGCCAAGGACAAGAATCAGAGGCTGTCAGATCCACCAAAGCTGGACATCTGAACACTTCCAGTGTGATTTTTTTTCCTAGTCTTCAGCTGCCCAGTTTGGGTGAGCCCGTGCCAATGAAAGCCTCAGATTCGTGTTCTTGGCTGACAGGAGTGGAACCTGATCTTCTGCTCTTCTTGCCCATCCACCTCAAGGTCAATGTTTTGTGCAAGCTGAGATGCTTTTCTCCTCATCACAACTGTAAAGAGTGATTGTATGAGTTACTGTATCCTTCCTGGCAGCTTGAACCAATCTGGCCATTTTCCTTTGTCCTCTTATCAACAAGGCATTTCCAACTACAGAGCTGTCTGTGGAACAAACTATATTCAGATAACATTAAGGACAAATGTTGACTAACCTGCCCTGTGTGCCTCCCCAGCCTGCAGAATGTTGTCCCGGTGTTGGACGGTCCTGCAGAAGCCCAGGCCAACCCTGAGCAGAAGCTGCAGGAAGAAGAGAAACGCATCGAGATCTCCTGCGCTTTGGCTGCCGAGGCCTCCCGCCGCTCCCGGCTGCTCTCTGGTGAGGAAGCCTGCCGTCCCGAGGAGCCTGGGCAACCCCTCTCTGACCTCTGACCCCTGTTTGACCCTTTATGTCGATCACCAACCCTGTCCACTCTCACTGTCCCTCACTGTCTTAAAACTCATACTTCAGAGCTAAGGTGGGAAACAGCATTTCAAGCAGTTCTCTAAGAAAAAAAAAAAATTTTACTGCAAAAAAAAGATAAAACAAATGGGAAAAAAATATATATACTGTATAACACGGGCTTAATGTTCACTCATTAAAGTATTTTGTACAAATAGGTATTTTGTACTAAATATGAATTTCTGTAGCCTCTGCTCTGAAGTACTGTCTATTCCCATACAAAACTGAATATACTGTCAAATCAGAACGAGCGAAGAGCTTAATGTTTTATAAGTGAAAGTGACTTTTCTTAAGCCATTTATTTCTCATACACAAGACACACCCACATCATGTGTATATGCAAGACCATTGACGATATCGTTAGGTAAAGTTAGAGATCGCCATTAGAGCTTGTCACAGAGAAATAACCGGAGAGAAGCACCTCTCATTGTGCTGCGTAATATAATTTCTTCTTTGAGCTGTTTTTACTGTAAATATGTGTTTGATTTGTGTAGTTCTACAGTAGATGCCATTTATCTTCATTCACACTAATGCTGAATCACTCAGGATCATGGCTTCCGACTGTGTGGTCCAGCACTTTTCTTTATAGTTCTCTTTCAGTTCCTGAAGCTTTTTATCTCATGCTTTTTTCATTCCGCATTCTGCCTTGCGGTCCTTCAAGAACAAGGCAGGCTACCTCTCTGTCCCACAACCCTCTCTTTTTATTCATGAATTTATTTATTTATTTATTTATTTATTTAGTGTGTGTGTGTGAATTTTCCCATCATTTCATTCCATTGCATTGCAGCTCAGATCACCCCGAGTCCCCCCGCCTCCCCAACTAACCTGGTCCCTCCCCCTTCCTCTGGCTTCTCTGACTCCTCCCACATCATGAAGGTGTGAGTGTGTGAAGGTGAGTTCCACTCACTGCACAAAGGCCCGACGCACTGTTTTTTTTTTTTGTTTGTTTGTTTTTTAATTCACTTCCCTTTTTCCCGTATAGTCCCTGTGCTCCAATACTGTTTTAACACTCTTCCCCATGCAGTTTCCACTTGCCCGAAAACTTATTCTCATGTAAAATGCCTAATATTTTAAAAGAAACAATTTGACTAGCTACAGTCTAGGTTTTTTTTGTTGTGCACTATTCCATCTATACTTATACAACTGCTACCTTTTTACAGATACATAAGCTACCAAGATCATTCCGTCACTTACATGGATAAAACAGTATTGGAATGCAGGGGTAGAGTGCTCCTTTTGGTTTTGCTTTGCTCTTACATGTTTATTTTCAGTGGAGCTTCTCTCAAACATTTAGTGCCCCAGAGTACAGTTATCAAAAGGGAAAGGAAGCCGGCAAATTCTGTTAATGTTGCGAAAGAGTAAGTGATGTTTTTCCTAGAAAGATAAGACGTAATTACTTGAATTGAATTAGATGTGCTTACTAAGGCATGTCCTTCGAAATAAATCGATATACACTCACCAGCCACTTTAATCGAAACACCTGTACATCCGTGCGTTTGTCCAATCAACGAATCGTGTGGCTGCAGTCTGAAGATTCCGTTAATGTTTACATTACAGATATCAGAATGAGGAAAAATGAGACCTCAGTGACTTTGACTGTGGCTGTTGATGCACCGGTTTGACCTCTCTCATCGATAAGGCATGTCTGCTGTGGAACCACTGCACACTGGATCTTTTTCTTTTTCACACCATTCTGTATAAACTCTAGAGCCTGTTGTGTGTGAAACTCCCAGCAGTTTCTGAAACACTCAAACCAAGTGACTGGCACTAACAATCATGCCACAGTCACTGAAATCACATTTTTCCCCCCGGCTGTATATTTTTGAACATTAACTGAAGCTCTTGACCTGTATGTGCATGATTTTATGCATTGCACTGCTGCCACATGATTGGCTGATTGGATAATTGCATGAACGTGCAGTTGTGCAGGTGTTCCTAATAAAGAGGACAAGGAATGTATAGTTACTACAGTCACAAACAAACTGCTAAAGTGTGGCAAAAAAAGAGAGATTGCAGACATTTGTTCTGTGAATAAAATGATTGTGAAGGTCAGGGAGTTCCTGCTGCCACTCAGGAGCTTTTTCCTTGCTATGCCACGGCAGTGTTAATATGCGCAATGCTAAATGTCAGTTTGTGTATAATGCTAACGCTGCAGTTTCTGATTGTCATTCTCAGTCTCATTTCTTATTTTCCTCAACTATTTTTTTTTTTTAGCACAAGTGCTGACTGCTGTCAAGTTCGATGGTGAACCCTTCTGAGAACGGCAAACAAAAGACACGTGAAAAATCACTTATATTGTCCCATCTCCCCCAAACTGTGTATTTATCTCAGTTACTGACACAATAGGAGGAGGAAATACTAAAAAAAAAAAACGTTGGGAAGTTGGAGATTCGAGGGTGTAATCTCAGAGATGTGGTACAGAGGTGACTACAAGGATGCGCTAACATCCTGACGGTGGGCCTCTCTAGCTCTCAGTCACATGCTTCTCTCTCTTTTAAGCCCTTCCATGTAGGACCTAATGGCAGGAATGTACGACGGAAACAACACATATTGTAACATAATGAAAGCTGCAAACTAGCCAGAAAGTGAGATTTGTTTACACGAACCTATCTACTCTGTAATGACTGTGGTGAGCATTATACTAATCCTGAAAAGACTGGCCAGACACAAGTGAAGACACAAGTACGTCAGTAACAGAGTGATGGCTGAAGAACAGAGACGAATAACAAGATACAGCGTTACAGTAGAAAAAAATGATGGTCCAAGAGGGACAGGAGACAGTTACAACGGCACAGTAAGTGGAGCAAGGAAGCCCAGGAATACAGACAGGAAGTAGCAGGACCCAGAGCAGCGGCAAGAGGAAGTTGAGCGAATCAGCACATCAGTACCACAGAGTCGACCACGGAGAGACTGAAGACTAACTGTATGAAAGCTTAGCATCTAGATCTGCGTTTCAGGCTGCGAGCACTTGCCACAGCAGACTCATCCAGTGACCACTGACTGATGTCACGTCCTGTCTACAGTGAAAGCAAGCCCCAAGCAGAAGCCAGATAAACTACAGTCAGAAGAGATCATCTCGGTGTGAAGCACTTGCATGGGCAGTTCTTTCCTCATTCCCGTCATTCCTTCTTTTCGGAGGAGATCAAGACTCACTGTGACTCCATAAATCCTCTTTTCCTTTACTTTATTTGAAATAATAGGGCTTGATGGGAACGCTGGATCCCAGTCACCAACAGTCCGCTATCTTAGAGTTCTGTTTGCACCACAGGTTCCTTATCTATCAATAAACACAGCATATACAGTATCCCTATAGACAGTGAAAAAAAAAAAGTATATATATATTATATTAATTTAATTTGTAATCAAAGCCATGTGGATCTTTATAATGCTTCATTTCTAGTATTTTAGTTACCAAACGTGGTACCTACAATGTCTGTGTGTGGGTAAAATGATTATAATTAATTATAATTAGTAGGCTTTAGAGTTACTGTTGAAAAGTGCCCTTAGAACTGTAAGTCTGCTAGTTAAACAGTGTGTGTTGTATGGGGGAGGGGGGACAGCAGCTTGCATCTCGACGTGTAAAACGTGTGAAATTACAGCCCATAAAACCCCTGTGAATATGGAGCCCAGTAGTGTAACACTGTGCCATTGGGTATTTCGTTTGTCCTTTCGTGCTTAGGCAAACATATCCGTTTTGTAAATATGGATCCTGTCTGACGGCGAATTAAAGAGTATTTTTGTATCACTGACGAGGAGAAAAAAAAGCAGCTAGGTTACAGTGCATCGCAAAGTGACGAATGATTTGCCAAACTGTACCTGTCTTTTGTTTTGTGTTTCGATTCAGCATTTTGGTACTTAAGCATAAGACGTCATAAGACACAATGAAACCAGACACAGTGTACAAGTCATTAGGCCATCAGCTGATTATTTTTTTTTTGTGTGTGTGTGTGTTTT
The DNA here is from genome assembly GCA_037577455.1 of Pangasius macronema. Taxonomy (NCBI): domain Eukaryota; kingdom Metazoa; phylum Chordata; class Actinopteri; order Siluriformes; family Pangasiidae; genus Pangasius; species Pangasius macronema. The sequence continues at coordinate 7,404,418 of CM074964.1, read as the reverse complement.
TTTTTTTTTTTTAAAGTAAGATAAGACTTAAATCCAAGATTTTTGCATTTCGAGTGCACACGATTTCATGGCGATTTTCTCTTTCTCTTAGTCCTTTGAACTCATTAGCACATGCGGCGCTTCACAGAATCATCTGAGAACAGGAACAGAGATAAACGTGATTAATGACCCAGAATTGGATCATCAGTTTCACAACAACAACAACAAAAAAAAAGTCCAAAAAACAGAAATTCTATTTTTATTATTTCAAAGAAAGGGACAACTAATGTCATCCAAATGCAGTACGTATTTTTCTAAGCACATGGATATTTAATGAATAAGATGAAGTCTACTCGGCTACATTTCTAACAGAGAATTAAGAGTGTTTTGCATTTTTCATGGCAGGTTCAAAGGCTGGCATATCTTTATTTTGTTACTCTAAAGCATCGTTTTTTGACGCATTAGTTAAAGATAATTTTTAAGAACTTTATTTTTTATGTAACAGGAAGAAACGTCTCGGGAATCACAAAAACAGCCAGAGTGGAGCAATCTAATATTTGAATTAAAAATGTAGCAAATAAGGCTAAAAAGGACTAAACATTGGTCTCTGTACATATTTTCAAACCAAATATAATCTGCCTAACAGTTACTGTTGCTACTTTGAGTAAAATACAGAAAAAAATGCTTGAACTATGCAAATCCATACAGTCAATATGCTTGCTTTAGAAATGCCCTCATGCAATAAAGTGAATGTATTTAAAAATGATTTTGTGTGTGTTTGTACATAGTTCTTGTCTACATCATAAATAAGGCTTTTTATATAGCTGAGAGATGTTTACTGTATTGGATATGAATTTCATTCATTTCATTAAATAACAAAGGCTCACTTGGTTTCATTTTGCCAATAACAAACCATAATTAAATAATGCTGATAATGTGCAGTGACATCTGCTTATATGGCATTGTTTTTAACCCCTTCATGCATAATAGATTTTAAAATGTATCCAGCTTGTTTATGTTTCTACTGCTGAAAAATTACATAATACAAAAAAAACAAACAAACAAAAAAAAACAACAACATAATTTGAATACAATTTGAAAACCATGCACAGATCAGCCATAACATTAAAACCACCTGCCTAATGTTGTGCCGGTCCCCCTTGTGCTGCAAAACAGCTCTGACCCATCGAGTCATGGACTCCACAAGACCTCTGAAGGTGTGCTGTGGTATCTGGCACTAAGACATTAGCAGCAGATCCTGTAAGTTGTGAGGTGGGGCCTCCATGGACCGGACTTGTTTGTCCAGCACATCCCACAGATTGATTATTGATCTGGGGTATTAGGAGGCCAAGTCAGCACCTTGAACTCTTTGTCATGTTCCTCAAACCATTCCTGAACAATTTTTGCAGTGTGGCAGGGAGCATTATCCTGCT
>CM074964.1:7306278-7337616 GCA_037577455.1 Pangasius macronema | reverse complement strand
CAGTACAGCTCCCCATATGTGATCCCCAAACCATCTCCACAGCCCCCAGGTGGCACCATCCCCAGCAACCACACGGTGGTTGGAATGTTTACTGCTAATGCAAGTTTCAGTGGTAATAACTAGATTAGTTAAATGTTAATATCAGCTAGCTAGCTAGCTGCGACAAAATCAAGTAAGCTAGCTAACACACTAGCAGTAACACAAATAAACAATGATGTGGTGTGATGCTGTTACCACCCCAAAGCTGATTAATTTCCAATAACTGCACGTCCTGAGGTGTTTTACTCCTTAGCAATGCTTTTTTGTTCATTTATAGTTACGTTTAATGTTACAGAATGTCTGCAAAACAAGTTTCATATACGTTATAAACAGTCGTTCCCTCACAAGTTTCTCTTTTTTCTGTCTTGTGATACAAAAACTGCAGTTTGTTACATTACCCTTCTGTCCTGAGGACCTTTCTGTGTCGAACACCTTACAGAAAAGCTATGGCTTTATACCTGACAGTTACAAAGTGCTGTCACTCCTTCCCAAAATGCTAAACACAGAACTCCTCACAGAAAACTTCACCATCTCAACAAGTACATGTCAGTTGTTACTGTAGAAACAATAAAGTAATTGAGTGAGTACAGATTTGAACAGCGCTCTGGTATGACAGCATTTTAGGTCTTAAGGTAATGCTAGTTATGTGTGTGACTGTGGTTCTATGAACACCAGGTAACTCTGAAGTGGCCTGATGGTCATATCACCCATTTTTATTAAGCAATCTATTGAATCTATTGATCAACTGTTCGTCTGCCATGGAGAACGCTAGTTATATATGTAATTGTGCCTTGTCTTTTGGAACCAGCACTGATCCAACATGAACTGGTCAACAATGTTACAGAGAAAGATGGCTGCATGTCAGCAGTATTAATATGCAATTGTATGTCATACAGTCACTTTGCGGCTTTGTTGGAGGTCTCAGCATGTGTGTGCATGTGTAAAGATGGTATCCAGGTGATTCCGAACTACTTTTCCTTGGCTTAAAGTGCAATTGATATAATTTCTGATTAAGACTATTTGTGGTTTAATTTATTTTTAGGATAATTGTATAACTGTATAATTGCCTTGGTGTAGGACTTGATTGACGTGTTCCTTTCCAATACATGAAAAAGTCCCTTTGGTGATCAATAATAAAATCTAATTTAATAAAATCTAATTTAATGTAATCTAATCTCATAATGTAATTAAACAAAAAACAAACAAAAACCCTGAGGATAAAAAGTTGGCAGGTTTGAATGAGCCAATTAGATAATGTATTTTGTAAAATACATATACATTTACTTCATTTTCCAGAAAAAAAAAAGGTAGGTTTTAACAAATTGCTCTTTAAGAAATCATTGCTGTTACTTGGATTTTTGCACAGACACCATTAAAAAATAAGTTTTTTACATACTGCAAAAGGATACAGATTCATATAATTGAGTCAAAGCTGATTCGAGTGTCCTATGTACTGCAGTAAAACTAATTGCTTGTGCTTGAAATCCTGCGTTCCCTGATGATGAGAGCTGCTGCCAGTGAGCATCAAGGCTACCAGCTAAGGAAACATTAATAAGGGTGACAGATTGAGGCTTACTCCAAGTAAGTAAATTTGATCATTAGAGGAACAGCTAATTACTGCTACATCTGTGTAGTGCTTCAGACTGTAAAAGAGATACAGAAGTCAGTCTGATATTTCTATCACCTAGCTCTCCCAGTGAGGATAATAAAGCTATAGCCACCAAGAAGAGCTGCAAGGCTGCAAGGCTGGGAGTGAGACGAGACCATGAGTTTGTCCTAAACTGCAAGCTCTTACCCTGTCCATCATTGGAAAAGGACCACCATGGACCAGATTATTATTTGGATAGTGGACCATTCTCAGCACAGCAGTGACACTGACTACATTTACATACACATCAATATTGCCTGATTCAAATTAAGGCAATTTGTGATTCCCCAAATTCTGATTCCCACCCCTGAAAATGTGTTGAATGCAAACACCTTATTCAGAAAATCCAGTGAAAAGAGATATATGCGCATGCTCAGTCCACAAGGAATTGTGGGTGCTAACAGATGCTTAGCTTAACAGATGCATATCCAAGCCTTTCCATTTTGAGATGGTGTTGTTGGGTGTTTTTGATGGTGAAAAGTGTGAGAGTGCTAATTAAATTAGTGTCAAAAAGTAGTAATGAAACTAATAACTGAGCATACTCTATAACCAACGGCAGCATCTTGAATCTCCTGGGAAATAAGAGCAGGAAAGGAAAAGCACATGTGAAGATTGGCATACTTACAGCAACCATATATACAGGAATGTTCCGATGCCTTACAGATACAAGCATCGTATTCGGAATATGGCTGCAATCCGAATATAGAATAATTCAACGGAACTTGATGTGCATGTAAATGTAGTCACTGGCATGATAGTGGCTTGTTAGTGGTGGTGGAGGTGTATTAGGAACAGCATCCCGGGGTCAGATAATGACACTGATCAACAGAAAATGATGATTAACACAAATGTTGTGGATGAATGGATGCAAACAAGGCAGATTATTTACCCTATCATCCTTTTTCTATTCAAAAATGCCTATCTCAGTAGATACTTTTAAAAAACTATAAATAGATAGACTAAGCATACACTGTACAATCAAAGCACAAAGTATACAGAAGGACAAAATCATAGATTTAAGATTTATTTGTAGTTTTAATGGAAAATTTGCAACTTTTTTTGGTATTCAGAGGAAACGATATGACCAAAAATTTTGCACAAATGACTCCAAATAGACATTATGTATTTTCTGCAACCCTTCATTAGTCCTCATTATTTACCTTCATGCTTCTAAACCCATAATCAGTATTTGTTTAAGCATATTTTCATCTTTGTGTTCTTGAATTCTGTTGTTCTACTGAGTCAGTGTCACTTGATGTTATCAAGGAACTAGCAGGGTTAGATGGATAGAGAAATTTGTCCATGTTTTGTTGCTGAACTCCTACGCGTAATTGAAAAGTGTTTTTTTTTAATAAGACAAATGTAACCTACAGTTCAAAATATTGACACAAATTCACACAAAATCTGTGTTCATGGTTTGAGTGATACTGGTAATATTAATGTGTAAACCAGACACAGGAAATGCAATCAGAAATAAAGGCTTGGTACATGAGTGGTAAGAACAGAGCCAATCAGCTACATCTCAGTGTGTGTGTGTGTGTGTGTTTGCAGTGTGTTAAGTGATGATTAGGTCCAGGTGTGTGTGATCAGGAATGTGGTGACTGTGAACGTGACGTTTAACATGGCATATGATTGATGTAGTCCAGGGAGTCCACGTTTGTAGTCCATGGTGCAGTCTGGGATATGGAGTTTGACGCAGGTGTAGACATGACAAGAGGAGAGTGTAAATCAGGTGACCCCAGAGTGTAAAATCTTGTAAATCAGGTGACCCCAGAGTGTAAAATCTTGTAAATCAGGTGACCCCACATGAAGTTATGAGCCCTAGTTTGGAAACCCCTGCGATACGAACTCATTACATATTGGAATACTTTAAAAAAAAATTGATGAATCACAATCATGAAATGATGCCTTTCTGTGTTTGTGTTTGTGTGTGTGTGTGTGTGTGTGTGTGTGTGTGTGTGTGTGTGTGTGTCACATAGTTCTTATTACTCCATCAGTGAGACCTCGTGATATAATGCATTGCACAGTCCAAATAGTTTCATGTCAAGCTATTGTCACTTACAAAGGGTTTTTTTTTTTCTTTTTTAGCTGTGCACAAAAATGTACTTAACTGTGATACAGTTACAGTAATAATACACTAGTTCCACAACTTTAAAAACACTTGATTTTCTAATCTTATTCAAAAGAGTGCATGTAGATTGTGAGACTGCCAAATATTCAAGTGTGTTAACAGAGAAAAGACTTCAGGCATAAACAGAGATAGCTGTAATGCCTAACCAAACCCCAGCCACAGTTCATTAAAGGTCACACACACACTAGAGTATTGACTACACATTTATCAGTGTCTGGTGCAGATAATTATCCTGCCGCTGATTATACAGTCAGTATAAAGTGTGGCCAGTTCCTTAGCGAGATCTAAGCTGTATTTTCTGACTGTTTGTCCTGGACTTGGATTTCAGATTTGTATTACTGTTTGTTTTTGTTTTGTTTTCACATTGTGCTAGCTTGGATTTTTTTGTACTCACATGTACTTTTAATAAACCTCCTGCTATACGCATCTAAACATCCCTGTTGAATCTGAATATTAAATGTCCTGAAATGGGAACTGCCAAATGCAACACAACAGGGGTTAATTCTTAATTCTCCTGCTTACAATATTATTAATAAATCTTATTAATAAATGCAGTGAACAGGTTCTCAAATAGTGTTGGCATAATAATATCTGCAGTATATGCAGTCCTCCGAAGAGCTCTAAACTCATAGCAGAGCATTCATCAACAGATATCTCATGTCTCATGCCTCGTGTCACTGAGGAACACATCTAATTGAAGCCATCCATCCTTCAGTAGGGGGACCAGGGAGATGAAGGCTATTCCAGGAAAAAAAATTATAACCACACCTCGTCAGAGAGTCGTAGCTGGAGGCTGCTAGTCATGCTGTTGGAACATCGTAGCCAGAGTGATGTATCACACAGACAGGACCTGTCTGTGTGGGTCTTAAAAATGGAGCAGAATTATCTTTGACTTTAAATTCTCATTTGTGTGTATGTGTATTATGACTAGTGTGTGACCTGCAGGTTATGTGTGTTTGTAGCAAGGATAAGTTGATGCTTAGGTTAAGACATTAAGTCAGGGATGTGCTGTTATAGGAAAATAATCCTACGATGTGGCCACATGAAGCTGAGTTACTGTTATCAGGCCAAATTATTAGAATTATTTTCCAGAAAGAGCATGTCCAGATCTGTTTTATTCCTCTTATACCACAGCAATTTGTCAACGATTAAATTTTTTTTCTTATTAATGGAAAATATGTTGTACTTTTAATTACTTTTAGTTACATATGATTTTGCTGTTTCTATATTGTCCTTATAGAAACTATAATGATTCATTCCCTCGCAATTTCACTTGTCAAGACTGGGTGTATGAGCTGTTACTAGAGAAAAATAAAGTTTTAAAAAGAGCATATTAATATAAACCTATGGTTTGAATTACAGCCGAAACTACTGTCAGAGCTGCAATTAATGAACTGTGGTATAACGAAAAGTATTATATTGCCTGTGTTATTGTACTCTCAATATGTTGGTCTGTATATATATATATATATATATGTGTGTGTGTGTGTGTGTGTGTGTGTGTCTGTGTGTCACATTTTCTTTGTGGGAAATTGTGTGATGTTTACTGTTTCAGGCTTTTCTCCTAAAAAGAGAAAATCACATTCATAGAAATGACTGTAGGACAAAAAGGTTTAGGCAGCTGAGGCGAGTGTTTGAAGCCAGCTAACCCCGAGGGGAAGAAGAAACTCTTTTGTTCCATGATGGGGCGCATGTTTATTTTGATGTGTCTTCCTTGCGGAAATCTCCCCACTTTAATAGCACTAAGCTGATGAGCAAACAGCAGCGTGCCTGAAGCAGCGAGCAAGGCCATGCACCATGGGATGTCTTTTTTCATCTTTGGTTCCAAAGAATCTCTGCTCATTATTGTATCGCTTAGGTCACGCTGGAAATAGCCGAATAAAGGGATGCTTAGATCAATGACAAGCCACAAAAGTACAACACAGACCTTAGCCAAAGGTGTAAGCACAGATCCAACACTATGATGTTCAAAAGATTATTGAAAAAAAAAAGATCTCAATGTTGAAAGTGTTAGATTGTTATATAAGATTCAATGGCAAGGCTAGAGCTTCCACTCACAAGTATGGGGGGGAAAAGATCATGTCCAAATAACATCTCTTTCAAAATAAGCTGGTTGGATCATTAAGGAACTAAGTAATAACTACTGTGTATTTTTTTGCTCGCTTACTGAGTGGAAAGATGTTTTTCCTATGAGATTAGCACCCTATTCCAACCTGGAAATAAAAGCAGCCTTCCCTTAATTCCATTCCCCATTTCCACTTTGGAAAAATCCTAGCTAACTTATCATCCTTCTGATTTCCATGACATAAAATTTCCCAGGTGGAAGCACCATGGGAATCTGACTGAAGTGTTCGGAATTAGGACTGGACCCAGTCATGCTTAACACTGTCCCTGTTCTCCCTGCTCCTTCATCATGCCTTTATATGGACCCACAGGGGGCAGCAGCGAGCAGGGAGTGTACAGGGCAGGCATCTCATTGACATTCAGACAGCACACTCTGTAAATAAGCAGTCTGGCGACTGGGGACTCTCTGGCCGTGATCTCTGGAGTGACAGGGACACGGATATGCAGCGTCTGAAATGTTGTCACACACTCTTTCATCTACAGTGAGGCAAGAAGAGGAAGAAACTATCTGAACATTTTTCCTCATGCTTTAATCAGCACTATTTTTTTTTCCAAACATAATCCCTGGCTCAGTTTCTCTAATGCATATTAAGGAAACTTCATTTCAAAAATCATGTTTAGATTTTAAACCTGAAACTATGTTCAGGCTTGAGAGTAAACTGAAATGAACCGGTCTTGGTAAATATGAAACAACATTGTGTTCTTAGTTCCTATCACATTTCATCTATCATTTAGCAGTTCCACCTACATACACACAGGCCATAAGAAAGATCCGGAAACATGAGAAGATCTTTTTTTTGTTCATTTCTCTCAATATAGTTTATTGCTTATAAATGAATAGAGATGGTCAGGATCAGTGGACAGTGCAATTAGTATGACAGGCGCCTTGCTATCTGAACCTCACGCAGTTGTTGGTGTTTTTGTTTTTGTTATCTGACAAAAAGAATTAGCTGTTTAGTGTGCTATTAGCGCTCATGTTTTCATGCATAAGTCTAATTACAAATTCAGCAAAGAGTTTATGCATATGAGCAAGAGCCATTTTTAGCTAATGAATTAGGAAGGCACTGCGGCTCAGTGAATATTTCCTTTCCAGTCACATTATTGTAAGATTGCAGGATTGTAGTCAGGATGATTCATGACACACACACACACACACACACACACACACACACACACACACACACACACATGGCATTCTTTTCCCAAATCCCTAATTCTTCAATTTGTTCATATATTCCAATTATTACCTCTCTCTCTCTCTCTCTCTCTCTCTCTCTCTCTCTCTCACACACACACACACACACACACACACACACACAAAAAANTCTCTCTCTCTCTCTCTCTCTCTCTCTCTCTCTCTCTCTCACACACACACACACACACACACACACACACACAAAATTACACTGTCATCCTCACTCCTTCTCCCTGGCCATGGGAAACCCTAGACGTGATTAAGAGCCTAATGGAGTGCACTCTTTATAGAACAAAACGTTATCAGTCAGAAGTGCCATATCTTACAGCCCAGCAAGGACATCATTCAAACATAGCTGCCTCCCTGTAGTGTATTGCTGATATCAGCCACTCTGTGTGTGTGTGTGCGTGTGTGCGTGCAGTTTTACCCATATCTCGGCATGCTGATTAAACCCACTACTCACCTTCTCCTCCTTTATCCAGGCCAGTTCTTTATTTTATGCTCGTCACGCACATCTCCCTCCCTGAACCTTTTTCCTGGCACTTTGCTTTCGGCTTGATCTCATTATCCCACCAATGCTTAGCCATTGATCTGCTGAGTGTGCGGCTACACAAAGGTCAGACAGTGGATGAAGGCTGTGACAGGTGGAGCTTCTACTGACAGGCTTTACTGATTGACAGAATGTGTGTGTGTGTGTGTATGTGTGGGTGTGTGTGTTCTGGTTAGAAATGGCCCCTTTCACATTTAAATGCTCTAGGAACAGCTAACATATCCAGACTGCTATCCTTAGGGCAACAATTACAAGAATGAAAAACTGCCAGCTGGACTCAGATCAAAATGAAACAGCAGTTGCTTCCAAAAAGCCTTTCTATCTCTTGATTTCAGCCATCGTGAAATTTTTTATAATGGAGTCGGGATATTGTGAAATTTCACTGTGAAATTAACCTTCTGCTCAAAATATGAGCCATTTGCCTTTTTTTATTTGAGAACAGTGTTCTTAGGGCTGCCTTTTACAGAAATTGGTACAATTTTACTTAAAGATGCTGTTCATAGGGCTTCATGGCACCTTTATAAGCCCTTAATGACAAGTAACAAATCTACATAAACATTTAGGAAAGGTTTTCCAAAAGGTGCCTACTGTCATACAGCTTTCGTTTGTTAGATTTTAGGTCAGGATGACATAACATCCAACATAACATAGAGTTTTAGTTAAGGTTGTGTCATGGCACTTTGACAGTTGGCTTATGTATGAAATCTTTGTAGCACAGTGTGCTTCTGGCATTTCAGCCTTACAAACTTGTGATCATGTGACACTGATAAGACATGGTATCATTTTTAAACCAAATTACAAAGCTCGGGTTAGGGTACCTAACCCTAACTCTAACCCTAGCCATTTGTCAAATGTATATATATATCATAAGTAAACATGGAAATTTTTAGAACCCAACCGCATGTCAGCAAAACTTGTCAGGTCTATGAGTCAGACTCTTTCTTAAATTCAAAAAGATCAACACTATGCTTACTTCTCTATCGAGTATAAACTGCCCAGTTTTGGCGAGCCTTAGGTGCCCATTGTAGCCTCAGGTTCCTGTTCTTGGCTGACAGGAGTGTAATCTGATCAGGTCTTCTCTTGTTGTAGGCTCAGGGTTTGCTGTGTGGTGCTCTCTATGATGCTTTTCTGCTCACCACGGTTGTAAAGAGTGATTATCTAAATTACTATAGCCTTCCTGTCAGGTTTTTGTTTAACTCTTTGTTTAAGCTCTTGACCTGTATCTGCTTGCGTTATAGATTGCGCTGCTTCCACATGATTGGCTGATTGGATAATTACATGAATGAGCAGGGGTACAGGGTTTCCTGTTAAAGTGGCTGCAAGTGTATGTCAGATATTGTATTTCTAAAAACCATGATGGATTTAATCAATGACATCAGAGGGGCAGCAGTCACCTAGTAAAAAAACAGAACATGGGGTTCATGTAGGCTAGTTCTGATTTGTTCCATGCTTCACGAGGAAACACATTTTTCCTCTGTAAACTGTGCTGCATTGTGTTTCTGTGCTGAGTTGATTTCCTAGAATAAAATTTACTTATTTGAACCAGGCATCCCTTTCTCCCAAACGGCAAAGTTAATTTTGTTGTTGTGGCGCTAGATGTCCTGGTGATGATTCCTGGAAACAGAGTCAGTAGACTAAGGGTTTTGAATGCAGTTTAGGAGATAAGTTAGTGTAATGTACATTAATGAATCTCTCTTTGGAACTGTGCCTCAGAAAGCGCTTACAGATGAATGTTTTGTTGCAGCTGTCACCCGCAAAGAGGCATGATTAATTATGAGAAGAAAAGGAAAAGCCATTTGAGGTACAGCCATAATGGTTTCAATGTTCCTCTGTCCTTAGAATAAAGAAATGGTGTGTATGTTGGCTGTCTGAAAGTGAAGGATACTTACACTGTGAGCCTCTGCTCCTTCAATGAAGATACTGAGTAATTTTTTTTAAATAGACCTATTGAATTATCTTTCTGACATCAGGATTTAAGAGATTCCATTGTACATTTAATAAGTATTTGACCACATTTCATGCTTAGGTTGAAAACTGATAAAGTCTACTTTTAAAAGGAAAAGATGGTGGTATTCAGGCTTTTACAGTGGTTCTATTCAGCCAGGAAAATCAAAGCATGATTAGCATTAACAGTGCTACTTTACACTCATTCAGGACATCACTGATAGCACTCCAAGTCCCCACACCCCCATCTTTTGTCAAGATGTTAAGACTGACCATTGAATATTGCCATGTGCTGTATCCAGTTTAAAGCATCTAACTTACAATTAGTAATCTGATCATCTGACCTGCCTTATCACCATGGAGACCATGTTCCCTTGTAGCTTCACCCTGAGGTGGCCTTAGAGCAAACCACATACCTCTAAACTGTTGTAAATATTAACGGCCTCTTTCATCTTCATTGGTTTTCCTTAGGGCCCTGCTGCTGTGCTGTAAGTCAAAACAAAACATACTGTATATTTTCCATTTATGTCCACATCAGTAAAAGAAGTTGACATTGATATTGTTCATCTCTTAGGAGAAGCGTATTGTGTGTACATGTATGTATGATTGTAGGATGCATTTCTAGCATAAATGCTAAGCATTCGTCTTAGTTGCAGCAGCACCTTCAACCATGTTGCTCCTATTCCACTTGATTCACCTGACATGGGGTGTATTTACATAGAAATTGCATCGGCTCTTGTTTTTCCATGGCTCTCCATTTCAGCATTGTCGCTGGAGTCTAGAAGTTTCAATTTCTCTGTAGTTATGGATTGTAATTACTGGAATGGGGTAACTATTAGAACTTTCCAAGACATTTTATATACAGAATAAAAAATGGCCCCAGTTACTTCAAAGTGGCATAATTCCAGCAATATAATAAAAGCCTGTTATACTATATAATGCAATAAATATAACTATGATATATAACCCAATATATAAATATATAATTCAATTCAATTCAATTCAATTCAATTTGTATAGCACTTTTAACAATGGACATTGTCACAAAGCAGCTTTACAGAAATAAATGGATTCAAAAAATATATTGTAAATATAGGAATTACACAGTGCTCCCAGCTGCAGGGTCCCAGGTTCATGACCTTGAGTGGGTGTCTGTCTGTGTTTCTCTCTGTGTGTCTGTGTTCTCCCCTGTGGGTTTCCTCCAGGTTCTCTGGTTTCGTCCCACCTCCCAAAAACATGCCAGTAGGTAGCTTGGCTAGGATAAGTTGCCCCTGGTTGTGAAGGAGTGTGTGAATGGGTGTGTGCGTGGTACCGTGGAATGGACTGGTGTCCCATCCAGGGTGTATTCCAGCCTCATGCCCAGTGTTCCCGGGATACAATCCATGACCCTGATCAGGATTCTGAACATAGATCCTTCCACTGATATATACAGCAAGACTGATTGAGACATGCAGGTTCTGTAGAGGTTCACCACTATAGAACTTTTAAACAAGAATTTACTGTAGCCATTACTGCAATTATTACCAACATAACCAGGAATTAATTTCAGATGAGAATGAGGAAGTGTGCTGAATAAACTCAGGCCATGATCTGTACAATTAAATTGGCTTGCGCATTTTGTGTGAATGCAGGACAGTAGAAGTGATGATGGTATCAAGAACTCGTCATTTAATTATTTAATTAAAAATGCCATCTACCGTTTAACCAATCTTGCCATATTAATAACATTAATAAAATATGTTTATGGCAATTCCACTGAAAAGGTTAGCAGGGGGAATTACATCTTAGCTTATAAAATCAGATCGACTTTTCTTTTTCTCCTCCTGCAGTAAGCCTCCAGTACTTCACCGACTGTCACCTCTATATCCCTGAACTCAGAGAGCAATGCTGGTCTGTTATTTCGGTTTTCTGTTCAGCTGCTCTGCAATTCTCTCTAGTCTTGAAAAACATCTCTCTACATCAGCAGTGGATATGGGAAGTGTCGCATTAATGCAGGGAAGTTTTAAAAAGTTTGGGTAGAATTTTTTTAATACATTTAAGGCATTGAAAGTGTCCTGGGTTAAGGTTATTATTTTTTTATTCATTGTAGCTAGTGGCTAGTAGCTTTCAAAAAGAAATGGGACAGTCCTGATTGGATAATCCTGTTTCTCACCATAGCAGCTAGTCTCTAATGTAATTAAGCAAACCGAGCAACAGGTTTGTAATGATGACGTTGTTGATCTTTAATGAGCATCATCACAGTGTAATTACTGCTCAAAACAATGCTATTTCACATGTGTACATAATCAGTCATGTTGTATGTATGTTATCTTTGGAATGAAATATTTCAATGGAAATCCACCCCAATGGTTAGGCCTGTAAATGAACAGCAGTTTACTGGCAACTGCTAGCAGTGTAACTATTAAATTCACAATTACAATTTTTTTACAGTTCAATTTACAGTTCAAACTTTTTAAAATCACTATATTTTAATCTGATTTACATTGATATTGATTACTGCTATATCTATGTGAACACTTCATAGGTAAATAATTTAAACATTACTGAGAGTTAAAGAAGCTAGCTAACTAAATGAGCTAAATGATTTAGCACATTTAAAATCATTGGCAGGAGTAAGGAGAGTCACAGAAATTAAATGTTAGAGATACACTCCTGGGCAAAAAAAATGTGGGCCAAGCCAAAAAATGATAAAATATTAAGCTTTAAATGTTTAAGCCTCGTGGGCCGCATCAGGTGTGGCAGATAACCAAATAATGACTAATCTTTAAAAAAAAAAAAAACATCCCAGAAGATTCCACACAGACATGTTAGTTTAAATTTTACATCTAACATTTTAATCATAATCATGATTTTACTTTTGTGTACAAGAAGACTATATATCTAGTAAATCTATATATCTAGCTTTTCTCCAAACAGTTCACTCCAACAAAAGTAAATGATCAAATGGTGGCACAGGAGATCTCAGAAGAGCATTTGCTTAATTCTTGCTAATTTTCTGACCAATTATTTGTTGTTAAGATCATTAAAAGCTTTGCCATTTTGGGCTTGGCCCATTTTTTTGTCCAGGAGTGTAGATGGTGCCTTTATAGCTGAACATAACAGGATGCATTCCTAGTACTTTATTGAACACTCATAACACTGCATATTTTGTATGTAGTGTAAAATTACAAGCATTTTTTACTCTGTGTGTTTTAATACTATTATAACAACAACTCCAGCAGCCTGGACTAAAGGAAAAACACAACCTTTTTTGTTACATTATATGTCCGAACCGAACTTCCAGTCGGGAGGGTGGTCCCATGACAGAGGACTCATACACAGCATATGAGTTTGTAAAAGCCCCTGTTTAATGTCAGGCACATGTTTCTGACGCACTTGACTGTGTGTCAAGGTCTCATGGATAATCAGTTATCCTTGACAGGCAGAAGTCTTTGCTAACTCTTGGAAATAATTGGTTTAATGGTTTGTTTGTTTTTTTCCTCTATAATATTGAGATAATCGTTAAATTACAACCTGCAATGGACCATAAATTGGATCACAGTTTTAAAATGCAACTAAGAAACCACAATGAGAGTGCAATAAATCTTTAACTCCACTATTTTCTATTGATAAAACAATAAACTTTATAGAGCTTGGCAAATTTGATGCGTTATTTTATGGAGTATTTTTCAGAGCTCTGCCTGTTAAACAGGATTTTTCACCTCAAAAGTACATAAATTAGCTCACAAATCATCTCATGTGTAACATTCAGAAATGAGGTCTTTCAAATAGAGCGTTCAGATAGATTGCATAAGCAGCAGACGCTCATTACAGAAGTAGCAAATCATCTAGAGTTTTGCCAGTGAACTAATTTGTTTCCTACATGCTGCACACAGTGACAGTTTCACAAAGTCAGATTAACTCTTATACAGTTTGGCAGTATTCATATAAAGTGACCAGTGGGAATATAAAGATTAGTTTCACTTTCGGGTACTCTATTGTCACCAACGATATACCTGGTGAGAAGAGTTCCTAATTGCAAATGCCAAAACTGTGACTGGCCAAGGCATGGGAGCTGTACCAGTCACACTGCCACACTGCTACATACAGGATGTACTGTACTGGATGTACTTAGTGTATATATATAAATATATGTACTTTATTTATTTTTTTGTCCCTGTAACTGTCATATTGTTGGCTGGTGTTAGAAAAACATGGTATGGGGAGAAATCTGCGTGATATAGCATACAATACTGTTACTACCCTGATTACACTATGCGATACCATTTTTGTTTCTGGGTAGTAAGTGTTATTTTCTAATTGCTTATGCCTCAAAAGTATACAAAATGTTTTTTATAGGGAAGTTAAGAACCCCTTAAGGAACGTGAGGTCCTAGAAGAAATAGACATCAGACTACTTCTGTGTGTCCGAAAGACATTTGCCTCAGACAGCTTTGGAAAAATGTCTTGAAGATACTTGAAGGCTGTTGACTCCTTATCTAAAGCTGTGACAAATTGTTTCAAAAGGTCCAATTTGACCTGCAGTGGTGGCATCAGCACCCTCCAGGGGTCCACCAGTGGCTCCCCTTTGGCGTTGTTCCTCTCCACGGTGAACTCTGTGTTCTGCTGTGGCCTTGGAGACCCATCAGGAATGTCACCATTTTGAAGTCTCAGACGACCTTGCAGCCGTACTCATCATACTTCAAGGCATCCAGCAATGTCTTGATGCTGTTGTAATCCTCTTTGACATCATAAAATAACAAAATATTTTGAAATTTACCTGTTTTTTTTTCTGACTTTATGTGAATGAAAAGACACAAATTTGCCCGTTTTCGCAAAGGAAATAGGTAAATCTGAAAATACCAATATCCTGGCCACAAAAGCAAAGTTTGAGGGAAATAATAGCCATTGTCTATACTTTTGCAGTATAAGCAATTAGGAAATGACACTTACTAGTCAAGAACGATAAATAAATAAATACAATTTTGTTATATAGTGTTATTTTCCTATAACAGCATGTCTCAACGTGTTTGGTTCCCCTTATACTACAGCAATTTTCCAATTATTACAAATCTTGAACCAAATATGACTTGGGCAATTATGTTATGAGGCTAACGATATGTTCTTTTATTGTTGTTTACATGTATGTCTGATCAATTTCATTCATTCATTCATCTTCATTAACCACTTTATCCTGGTCAGGGTCACTTTATCCTGAGGCTATTCTGGGAGCACTGGGTGTAAGGCAGGAATACACCCTGAATGGAACACCAGTCCATCACTTCCGTGGTACGTGTGTGTGTAAGTGTGTGAGTCAGTGTCCATTTCGGGAGGTCATAACATAAGTGAAAAATTAGAGGATATTTTGAGTTTATATAGTGTCGATGTTATAAAGTTTCACAAACATTTCACTTTAACCCTATGTCATAAGACTAATATACCAAGAAATGGCAGACATCATACACTCACGAGTTTATGTATAGCAGTGTCATGTTACCATTACTGGAAATTGTCATGACAGCTGCCAATAATGTTTAATGTCACGGCAGTTTTTGTCATATGCAAATCCATCACATGCTGTTTCTACTTACCATACACTGAATTACAATCAGCTTTATGATTGATGTTATGACAGGTATTGATTGATATCATAATGTCTCATTTGCTCTTGCCTCATAAATATGTCACTTTACATTAATAATTTTTCATAAAAGATTATATTAGTGTCATGAATTTAGTGAATTTTTGCATGTAATATGTAAGAGAAAACACCCAACAAAACATATCTAAAATTAAAAAATAAACAAATAATTAAATAAAATAATGAAAGAGGAAGAGACAAAGAAGCTGACAGAACTGTTTCAGCAGCCGTTATTTCTCATATACCACGGTTACTTAGCAGCGTTTTAAGTACAGAGATTTTGTGTATGTTTTACTTTCTCATAACTGAAATACCAACTGTCACACACACACACAGTGTGTGTGTGTGTGTGTGTGTGTGTGTGTGCGTGTGTGTGTAACTTGGTAATATGTTTGCAACAATACCAATGCAGGTGATGGCATTATTTCATTCCATTCTTGTTGCTGTTAATGAAAACATTTCCTTGTTCTGCAGCTTATAAATTTTTTCTTTCTTATTCATTTTTCCTGTCTTAAGCACGGTGAAGTGTGAATGTAGACCTTATTTGGACCATTATTTCTGCTTGTTGTCATGGTTTCAACATGGTTCAACATGGTTAGCACCATGAGCATTGATTTAGAACTGTGATGAATTTTCATTGAATACAGGTTAGAGTCATTTCATATAAGAAAATAACAGACACCTGCCGGGCCAATCAGAAACGAGTATTTTCTATGGCCATTGTCTAGTATAACTTATGATTGTTTGTAAAGGGTATATCATTACATGTATAATAATCGTACACTGTATTCGACGGTAATATCGACGATAGAACTTTTTCTCACCATTACGATTGTGCCGTGAGAGTTTACACTTCATAGAAATTGTAATAGTGACTCACATATGACTTCTTCCATGACACATTTTTGACTTGGGTGTGTCAGACTTGTGAGCTGTGATGTAGTGTTAAGTGTTCCTAAACAAACTTTCACATTTATTTTTTTATGGCATGGCTATGGCACAGGATCCAAGAAAAATGTTCACAAAAAAGAGTCTTCGAAATCATTGATGTGGTGGTTGGTTCCAGATGGGCTGGTCTGAAAATGTTAGAATTTCCTGACACAACAGGGTTTACACAGAACGTTGCCAAAGAAAACAAAGGAAAAATAGCCAGTCTGTAGGCAAAAAAGTAATATTTTCTCTGAAATGTGCCTGAATATTTTAATACAAAGGTCATGATGACTGAATGCTGAGTGATCCACTTAACAAAAAAAAAAATATAATTGGTTCGTTGGTCTCTAAAGTGTGTACCTCTACCTTTACCTTACACTTCAGTTCACAACAACAACAAAAAAATTTTTCATTTACAATGCAGAGAGGAAAAGAATTAACACGTAATTTATTCAGTGTTATACGAGTAACTTTTTCATTCTCTATCATTTTTTTTTTTATTCGTTTCTGTCTTAGCCTCATCTCAGTTAGCACATCCATGACCACATCCATGACCAGCTTGTTCTCAACAATCACTTGCTGTTTTTTATGACATTTTCTGTTAACATGACGTGTGTGAGCGAGGATAAGCAAAAACAAAATTTCATTTTCATTTAATTTCTCAAGAATGAAAGGAAATGGGTAGAGGGGAAATCCTTTTACATCATAGTGTGGCAGGGAAAAGATAGCATTATTTGCTTTGGGTCTGCAAAAGCAGATGGGGGGAAAAGAATCTCAGTACCATCATATTGAATGTCTAGGGTGTGTGTGAACAGCTATGGAGTTATGTTGTGAAGAGTAATGGGCAAGAACATGTGTTGGATATAGATGTTAGCAATTTCCAATTTCTTCTGACCCGTTTTTCCACCTGATTTTTGAGGTTATCTAGATTTTTGAGTGTTTTTTCTGATGTTAGAAGCACAATATTTGTGTCATTTTATGGTGTCTATTGACAGCATATAAACTTGCTGACACTACTATAACACATGAATTCTTATTTAAGCAGTTGATTTATATATAAATTATATTTTGGCACACAGACTACAGTGTCATGGCGGCTTGAATGTTTTTGGTTCTTGTGTTTGGAAACAACAGCATCAGACTTGACATATGATTCCATGGTTCTTTTCTACAACATCTCAAGATGTCTTTTTGCTTCCCCTTGGCTTGAGATGATGATGCAATAACACACAGCTAGCCAGGACGTCATTGTCTTTTCTCCTTTCTTTCTTTTGTTCCCTAGCTAGCATCTGGATGAGGGTAACCTTGGAGGCAGTACATTGCTGTGGGTGCCATTGTGGGTGATTTCAAGAAATTGGGCAACGTTTCCAAGAATCCATTTCCAATCCCTCAGGTCATTTTCAACTTGCTGATCACAGCCCCAATTAAAAAAATATGGAAGTTACTGTGAAATGGGAGGACAATGTTTAAAGAGGACTGAGTACAGATCCAAACAAAAATTGTGTCACTGTTTAATTAGGCTTAAAATTCCTGTTTCCAATGTCCAGTCTCATATGGTATGTCAATAAGTGTTAACCAAATGCTTCATTTCACAGTAAGATATTAAACATTTAATTGAATCTGAAGTATGAGGGAATGTTTAAAGAGTACTACTTGGCTTCTATAAAGCTTCAGAGACTATGATGTATAAACAACTGAATGCTTGCATTAATCTTCTTCGTAGCTATGGTTTTGTGGCTGTTTGAAGTCAATTCTTGGATGAGAAAGTGAGTGAGTTCTAACTCCATACACAGTGAGTTTTAACTCCGCTGCCAGAAGGTGATTTCCAGGAGATCCACAATTCATAGCAGAGCTTCATCAGTAAGATCAGCCTGGGAGCTTTCCATCACACCCCTCCCCCTAAAACACACAAACACAGTCACTCCTAAGCAACGGGCCCGAAGTGGAATTTACAGGCAACACACAGCTGCAGGAGATCACAGGGGTCTTTACTACTTCCCTATCGCTCATTTCAGCCCTCAGGGTCTCAGGAGAATGGGCAGAAATCATTCCACATCATCCTTCTGCACGGTGTCAATCGATACAAGACCGAGCCAATCAATGACGGTGAGGATGGGCTGCAGGGCTGAAACATTTAGCTAGGATTATCCATTTTGTGCTGCAAAATGTTCTATTCTTTCTGCAGATCAGAAAAAGACCTGTCTTTTAACTCATACGTATGTATGCACAGTGCCTTGCAAATGTATTCACCCCCTTGGTGTTTTTCCTGTTTTGTTGCATTATAACATGGAATTCAAATGGATTTTATGTAATAAACCTAACAAAATAGTCCAAATTGTGGATGTGGAATGAAAAAAATTAAATCTTGTTTTAAAAACAAATTAAAAACTGAGACGTTGTGAGTGCATACGTATTCACCCCCTTTGCTGCGAAACCGCTAAATAAGATCTGGTCTAACCAATTAACTTCAGAAGTCACATAATTAGTCGATTAACATCCAGCTGTGTGCAATCAAAGTTTCACATGATCTGTCACATGATGTCAGTATAAATACACCTGTTCTGAAAGGCCCCTGAGTCTGCAACACCTCTAAGCGAGCAACATGAAGACAGAGGAGCTCTCTAAACAGGTCAGAAAGTATAGATGTGGAGAAGTATAGATCAGAGTTGGGTTATAAAAAAAGAAATCCCAAACTTTGAATATCCCACGGAGCGCCATTAAATCCAAAGAAAGAATATGGAACCACTACAAACCTGACAAGAGAAGGACACCCACCAAAACTCACAGACCAGGCAAGGAGGGCATTAATCAGAGATTCAACAAAGACACCAAAGATAACACCAAAAGAGCTGTAAAGATCCACAGCAGAGATAGGAGCATGTGTCTATAGGACCACTTTAAGCAATACACTCCACAGAGTGAGACTTTATGGAACAGTGGATGTTGCTTAAAGAATAAAATGAGAAAATACGTTTGGAGTTCACCAAACAGCATGTGGCAGGTTCTCCAAACACATGGAATAAGGTTCTCTGGTCAGTATTCTGATTTTAAATTGAAAAACTGGTAGTACTCTTTACGAAACACACTGTGTTTGGGTTGTGAAAGGTAGTGGGGGAGAACACCATTCCCACAGTGAAGCATGGTGGTGGCAGCATCATGCTGTGGGGATGCTTTTCATCAGCAGGGACTGGAAAACTGGTCAGGATTGACATAAAGAAGGATGGCACCAAACACAGGGCAATTATTGAGGAAAACCTTTCAGTCTGCCATATACTTGAGACTCAGGCAGAGGGTCAACTTCCAGCAGGACAATGACCCTTAAACATACTGCTAAAAACTACAGTGGAGTGTTTAAAGGGAAACATTTAAATGTCTTGGAATGGCCTAGGCACTGTATATAAACACCCAAAGAAACTAAAGGACAACCTTGGATAGACATTTCTCATTCTGCTGTCACTTAAGAGCTTTAGCATGAGGATTTATTTCCATGTATTAGTCATCACAGTGAAATTAAGGAACTCCAGTTCAGCTGCATATGTAGCCACATCACATGATCTTGTGTTGCCTGTCATCATGTTGCTGAATTTGTCACAGATGAATTAAAGGAAGAGCCAATATACAGTGTGTTACCAAGGTGCTAGGCCACCAAAACTGCCAGAACAGCATCATTCACATAGATTGGACCCTTGTCCAAGGCTGTGCAACTGTATACTGGAAGGATGAACACCATTCTTACCGAAAGATATTCCCTCAATTGTTGCTTTGATGATGGTGGTTGAGAGTGCTGTCTAACACATCGCCCTAAAGTTTCCTTTAGGTCTACAATTGGGTTGAGATCTGGAGATTGTGAATGCCGTAGAATTTCATTTACATCAGACCATTCAGTGATCCCATGTGTCATGCCGATAGTAGTGGAGCCATCTTGGAAGAGACCGCTCCCATGAGGATTGAAATGTTTCATCAAAGGATACTTTATTTGCAGTGACCCTCTGATCTATGGGGACCCAATCCATGCCAGAAAATGGTCTCTACAGCATAAAAGAGCCACCATATTTCAATTAATTTGTCATCCATCTGTATGCTCTTGTGCATGGAGAGTTGGTTATTGATGATTAAAATGTAACAACATGCAACAGAGACTGGGCTTCTTTTCTCAAAATATGCATATACCCCTGACATGCATTTCTAAAGCTGAATTTCCATTTGTTTGTGTGCATGAGAGAAAAGAACAAGAATTCTGTATGCCCCAAAAGCCTCTGACAGACTTTCATTTGTTCATTCTGTGAGTGTATTGATACTGCCTATGCTGGAAGGAGATTTCTGATAACACAGAAGACAAAGGCATGACTTGGCCTTGCTGGTCATTCCTCTAACAAACAAGCATCTCCCTGTGAGAGAGACACAGAGACCCATAGGTTATGACCAAATGGGCAAGCAAACACCATTTCCTGGAGGCTGACAGGACAGAAGGTGTATTGTGAAACATCTGAATCAATCTGATATTTACAGCATTGACACTGTATGTTAAAATGGGATACAGAGGGCAAATTCTGACAAATTCCTTTCTTTTCCCCTATGCCTAAAGCTGTGCGTCTTCGAAGGCAGCAGAGCAGATCCAATTAACATACAAATGGAGATTTGGGCACTTCATCACTCATTGCCATACTCATTCATCATGCCTTTCCTTGCCACCCATTCCCAATTTAATTTACTGTTTTTTTTGTGTATTTTTTTTAACAAACGCTGCAGTGATTCTTTATGGCTGTGTGAGAATCAGTTTCTGAGAGTGCAGAAGCTACACGGATTTAGACTTTGCACTGCAGAATTCCACTGATTGAACACGGTCTCACAATCTCAGCTTTTGCTGTACCCTTGAGAAGGTTTATTATATACAGTACTCACTCACTACCTGCTTCCTCATAATTCACCTGGGGAGCACTTGTCAAACAGAAGTGTGTGTTGGGTTTTTTAAGACTCATATCATAGAGACAGAAAAGGAAGTGAGTGAATGAGAAGGCTTGAAAGGGAAAAAGCCACTGGGAGTAGATGGATGGACGTGAGAGGGTGACAGAGAAGTAGAAGTGAAAATGACTCGGGGACAGGAGAATATTGAGAGCTCAGCCAGAAAATTTGGTAATGGATGTTACACATAATGCTAACTCCTCTTTTGAGCCCCTGAAAATGGTACTTTGTTGAAAATGGCTGTAATTCCTAAATGGTAAATGCCATATTTTTGTGGAACCTCTTCAAATAAAGCTGANTTATTTCAAATCCATTGTGGTGGTGTATAAAGGCAAAATCACAAAAACTCTGTCATTGTCCAAATACTTTCAGACCTAACTGTATACACATAGTAATACTCAGTATTTCTGGGATCCACTATGACCTTGACCAGGATAAAGCTGTTACTGAAGATGAATGAATGAAAATATTTTATATCCATGACTCTAATAATTTAATCAGAATACTTTCCACTGATCTTTCACTAAGCAAATGGCACCATTTTGTACTATTTCTATGCATTTGTTCAGCTAAGTTTTCTTGGTATGTATCTGTAAAAAATTAATTGTAGAATATCTATTTTTAATGTGAAGGCAGTTAATTATGAATGGACATTCCCAGCATAGGCCTAATGAAATTCACTTATAGTGGTAATTAATATGAGGGTGCCAATTCTCTTTGATGGTATGCTCTTTCGTGTCAGTGAGGAGTCTTCATACCTACCAGCTACAACATCCATCCATCAGCCCCGCTGACATTTTCTGAAATGTCACCAGGTGCAGTGTTTGGCTGTCCAATACTTTTGTTCTCTACTTCTCTACCACTTTCACCCCACACTGGTACCTTTTTAAAATGATGGTCTTGTACATTTTTCAAGTTTTTCTTATTCATTACTTTCCTAGATGTTGCTCACATAGCAGGTCACATGATGTAGAAACAGGAAGTGTCTGCTTAGAAAGCCCTTATGATATAGAAAGCTAGATGCCTCATTGGGCTAAGCTAGGCACATCAGTGGTGCAACCATCTTTTGGGGGCAACTTTTCAGATTGATTCTGCTGAGCTAAACTGAATTTAACAAAAGAACTAAGATTTTTGTCCAGATTTGCCAGAATGTGTGATAGTGGCATAGTCACAAAGCCAAGACTAATACTAAAGCACTCCCATGGGAGCACCATTCTTCTCACACCTAGTGAGGCACCCTCAGTTGAAAGAGCTCTGGTTATAGGAAACTCTGTTCTATGACGCAGTGTAGCAATGTAGCTTACAACAATGTGGACTTTTGAGGGTGAGCATGGTTTTGAGGGTAGGAAAGTGTCCAATATAGTGCATAGTCTTAGAATAAGTCCCGTTTCAATCTACAGCCAGGGCAGTCAGTTAAACCGACCATCTGCTAGCTGCCTTGAGTGTTACTCAGGTTCTTCCATATTGTGTCTATTCCATGAGCTAAACATAAACAAAAAATGCATAAGCTTGTAGATCTAGCAATCTAATCATCATAAAATTAGATCATACCAAATGCAGTCAGGACCTCTGATCTGAAGCTAGGAGTGCGACATCTAAAGCACATATTGTAAATGGGGCAGTCGTGGCCTAATGGTCTGAGAGTCGGACTTGTAACCCTAACGTGAACCCGAAGGTCGTGGGTTCGAGTCTCGGGTCTCGGGAGTGAATGACCAGCACTCTTCAATACCGCGACTGAGGTGAGAGCTTTGAGCAAGGCATCAATCCCCCAACTGCTCCCCGGGCGCCGCAGCTTAAATGCTCCGGGTGTGTGTTTTTACTACTTGGATGGGTTAAGTGCAGAGCACAAATTCCGAGTATGGGTCACCACACTTGGCCACAAAGTCACTTCACTTCACTAAATGAAATTATAACTGATCAGGGACTGAATGTACTTTGTTAAACAGAAACTTGGACTAGACCAAATTACTTTGCTTTAAATAAGGCTAGCCCTCCCGGGTACAACTACGTACCCAGAAATGTGGATATGAATTTAACTCATTTGAAGTAGCAGTTTACACAATAAAGAAGTCTGCTCAATCCATCCATTTTCTTTACCATTTATCCTACACAAGGTCATGGGGAGCCTGGAGCACAAGGCAGAGGACACCCCGGACAGGGTGCCAACCCATCACAGAGCACAATCACACGCACACAACAGACAATTTAGAGATGCCACTCAGCCTACAATGCATGTCTTTGGACTGGGGGAGGAAACCCCCAAAGCATGGGGAGAAAAGGCAAACACCAGGTGAGAATCCAACCTCCACCCCTGAAGGTACAAGGCAAACATGCTAACCAGTAAGCCACCATGCTCCCTAGTCCACATGCTCATTTCCACTGAATTCCACTGAGTATTATGAATTTCTACAAGAATTTGCAGACATTCACTTAAATCTTGTTGTTTCAGTAGGAAAAGCCTTTTATGCCTGCATAGATGTGTTTCATGAAATCATTCAGTCAGGGTTTAGGCCTCAGAGTGCTGAAACATTGCTAGTTAAAGTAGTAGATAATTTGCCATGGTCCCTGTTTAAGGTTGTGTCTTTTTGCTTGTTTTGCTCAATCATAGTGCTGCTTTTGATACCAGAGATGTATTTTTAGACAGAGTAAAACATTTATCGGAGTTAAGGGAGTAACTCTTTCCTGGCTCAGATCTTATCTAGCAGACCATTATCAGTTTGTAAATGTTAATGGTAACATATGTATGCAAACAAAACTAAAGTTTGGCATTCCACAAGGATCTGTTGTAGGGCCACTGCTTTTTCCCCTATATATGCTACCTAAAGTGTTTGACAAGCTACTTTGTAATTGTAACTTGTCATTGTAAGCTACCCATGATTTGCACTAAGCAATAGCCAAATTACCTTTAAAAAAAATAGCTAGCTACACTATAGGCTACTATGAAAAAAAATAACTAACTACACTGAAGCTACATTGTCACCTGAGGAAAAGCAACTATCATTGTATGTGCAGCTACTTTATTGCACAAAATAAAAAAGTGACATGCTTTTTGCAGAGTGTGCCATAACAAAGAGATTTTGCTCTTCTATTAGTAAACCACTCGTAGTAAGAAGCACTTAATATTACTTAACTGCAAAACACCAAAAAAAAAAAAAACAGCTACAGAGAGGGCTCACTCTACTCATACACGTTGTAGATGTTTGGACAGCCTTGTTTTCATCCTCTGTAGGTGTTGCATGATCCTGTTATTCTCCAGACAAGTCCATGCAACTACCCTATGTAGAAGTTTTGAATTTCATTCCAGGCAGATAATATAATAATTTACACATTGTGATTTGAATTATTAGAAATACTGTTGAACTGGATATGTGAACATGGGAATTGCAGTGCAACATTTTGTTGCACTGTACTGCTAATTGGTGAAAAAAGTACCTTGTTACTGGAAAAGCTACATTATTTTAAAAATAGCTCAGCTACTGCCATGCTGCGAAAATAGAGTTAAGCTAGTAGTGTCATTACTTGAAGTTAACTACTCCCCACCACTGGGTACTTCTGTGTACTATCACTTGTAAAAACAAAGTATTAGCTTCCACTGCTATGCTGATGACACATAGCTGCCAGATGACACGCATCACCTTAAAGTAAGGAATGTGTAAAGTACATTAGATACTGGATGTTGAGTAACTTCCTCCTACTTAACTCCAACAAGACAAAAGTACTCCTATAAGGAACAGAGGTAGCAACAAGTAAGCTTTCTATGTAGATTATGTAGTAATTCTTGATGGACTTTCAGTTACATCATGTGCAGCGATGAAAGACCTTTGTGTGATTATTGACTCCAGTCTTTCATTTGAAGCTAGATAATAATATTAGGACTGCCTTTTTTCCATCTCAGAAACATTGGTAGTCTAAGAAATATGATGTTGCTACATGATACAGATGTCTAGTCCTTACTAGAACTAGAAGGTTTGACCCTGTCTTATCCACAATACATTGGCCCCCAGTAAAATTTTACTTTGATTATAAAATAATGCTAATGATCTTTTGGTCTATTATGATCTACCACTCCTGTTTTGATCACGGGTGCAAGTTCTTTTTCAGTACATAAAATATTGGTGACTACAGTAATGGGCAGAGCTTTATTCTACATAGCCCCCCAGCTATGGAATAGACTTCCAATTAGAGTTCAGGACTCAGACACATTAGTTTCAGACACATTCGTTTCAGCTAAATTCAGCTTTTTTGGGGGTTTTGGGTAGTTTGGGGTATATTGAAGCCCCACGGGGTCACTCAGGTTTGTTGGCGGTAGACTGATATCCCAGGATGCCCTCATGTCTGTGTTACCTTCTGCCTCTCCCTTTTAGTTATGCTGTCACAGCTAGACCTGCTGGAGTCCCCACTTGCACTCTCACAATGTCTACCCTTTAAAACCACTGTAGGTTAACCTACCTATTATCTGTTCTCTGTGTACTCTTTCTGTACCTGTGTTCCTGCTGCCTGTTGTGATGTCTGATCCTGACACACTTCTACTTCCATGGCACCACTCACCCTTTTGGATCTGTCTGGTCCATTCTAGTGTCATCCAAATTTTCTACTTCTGCTTAGAACTTCTCCACTTGTGACTCATTCTCTGGTAGTGTGGATGTGTCCACATGATACCCTAAAGATTTGCACTTCCTAAAAACAGTGTATTCCCAAGTCTCAGCCTTGCATCTACTGTAGATTTGTACCTAAGAACTGCTGCTGTACTCATAAAGACTCTTCTGTGTTCATCATAGGGGTCTCCTGTTCATAATATGCTCATACTGAACATCTTTTGCAACACACTTAGCACTGCTTAAATAAATAAACAAACAAATAAATAAATACGAAATAATAATAATAATAATAATAATAATAATAATAATAATAAAAGTAATAATAACAGTCCTGTGCACATTAGCTGAGATCAATTATGAAATTGAATGATGTAGCTGAGGTTGAAGAACTGTCAGAGCAACAATTCACAGACCATGGTGAAAGTGCTGGCATTTCTACATCTGGAATTTACTGGTGTTGGATCCATATTTAATTAGGTTTTAGGCCATGGCAACTTTGTGTTTAAATCTGAATGCAGATACAGAGATGGACATTTGGAGCACTAAACAGATATCGATATATATAGTGGACATAGTGAAACATAAAGATCTGCCTTAGTTTGAAATTAAATGTCTAACTTACAAATGGCTGTTTGCTCTGTATCAGATGAGCCTGGATATAGATCTGCATGCTGTTTGTAATGTATGTCTGCAATGATTATTGACTCGTTTTGATGCTTCCTTTCTTTATGGCTTCTTATCTATGAGACGTATATATACTGCATTTCTGCCCTTGTCCTCTTTTCCCCCTACCCACTCAATCACATTTTGCTCCCTTCTCTCTCTCTCTCTCTCTCTCTCTCTCCTGAACCTCTTTCCTCACACATTCACACTAACAGCATTCACGCAGCATTCACACTAACAGCACTGACAGATAATCATGTGAATACAGAGGTGAAAGCCAGAACATTCATTTACAATAAGCTGCCGTGGGCATTTAAAGAGAAGATAAATTCATGGAATAAAAGGACAAAATATGAGGAGTAGTGGCAAGGCAGCATGTGTGCTCCCTTTTGCCCTTTGCCCTGGTAGGATTGTGAAAAGCAGGGGTTGTTGGCGTAGGCTGCACAGCTGCCCACTCTTTTGCCAGAAGCTGAATACAGGGAGGCGGAAGACTCTGGAAGAGAAGCTTAAATAATGGTTCTGATTTGGAGCTCAGAAACTAAGCAACAGGTCATGAAATTTGAGAGAATGTTGCCAGATCCAGGGACCTCGGATGTGATCTACATGTAAAGTGGAAAGATTATTGTTTCAGAGTGAAAAAAAAATGACAAAAAAGGATAGAGAGAGAGAGAGAGAGAGAGAGAGAGAGAGATTCTTTGGTTTGACCACCTCTTTAATTTAATTGGTTTATGTAATCATTTAATCAATTAATTATCTTAAAGAATATTTCCAACTCAGTGAGGAAATAGTGATTACTGAAAAGCCATTAGAATTTTTCGACTGAGTGGTTCAAGCACTTAGAGAATGCCTAAAAAGTATCTACTTGGTACCCTTTCTATATGGGGAAACACTAGTCAAAATGTTCTTTTTGGGCTAGAGGGACAAACCAAACCAAAGAACCAAAGAAACTGTAAGGGTTCTGAAGGTTTTTTTTGTATGCCATACCTCACACATTTATCTATCAGACCTAATTCAACTAATAAGCTAATTATCATTCTCTTTATGCTCTGATGTTTTGCTATATATAAAATGAAAAATGGACTGGAACCACTCATTTAACCCTATTCTTATAAAATAGTCACCAAGCCATTACTCCTATAATGATCTACTGCATCAAGCTGTTTCTTGTAAAATGTGAAAATGACATCAGCATTATTAAAAAAATAAAAAGAATACAATGTGGAAATATAGACCTCTACCATCAGACAGACATGAATAATGGGCCCATGGGTGTGTAGGTCAAGGAAGGGTTTAAGATCACTATCAGACAAGGTTTGTAAACTGTAAATGTAAATGTAAACTGTAATGCGACATGCCCATATTTGTTAAAAACAGAACCAGTATATGGAGGGCTTTAGGAGAGCTACAGCATTGTTCAGGTCTTATCTGGAGGACACCTTAAGGTCACCACTCACAGTGTGGGGTAGATGAGCTGTCTGCTCTTCCCTGTTGAAAAGGATTGTCGGATGCCATATTATCACTCCATAAATGGAGATCTATTAAACACGATGTTGGTAGGGAGGACAAGCAAATAGGACTTATCTCTTCTGCTCTGTACACACAGGTGACAAATTCAGGAAATTATGCTTTGGGGACATTTTGCTGCCAAGGTTTGGATCCACTTGTCTCCATAGAGGGCAGTGTCACTGCAAATCGATACAAAATTATTCTTACTAATTACCTTTATCCTATAGTGAATCATTTCTTGCCTGATGGGACACACAGGGTACAAGAGGTTTGATGAATATGAAAATGGTGTAAATCATAAGTTATAGTGTTCACAGTCACCAGCTCTCAACCCAATAGAACGCCTCAACACACCCCATGTTAGACAGTTCTCTTCTAATATATACTCCATATACTGGTTCAATTGGTACACCAATTGAGGGAATATTCTTTGGAAGAATGATCCTGATCACTTCATTGTTAGAATCCAGTGTTCCCAGTGGCTCTCTGTGGCCCAGGACCTCACTAAGACACTAAGACTTTCTTCCTTTAATTTGTCACCCATGTACAAACACTGCTTTAACATAACCAACTGTGTTGAACTGGTGTTGTATAAAATATCCAATAGTCATACTTGAGTAAATAGAAGTTTACTGAAAGGATGAGTTTCTAAGTGGTGTCGCAGTGGCGAAGGGGATAGAGTTGCCATCTCACAGCTCCAGCGTCCCCAGTTTGATCCTGAACTGTCATGTTCTCCCTGTATCTCCATGGGTTTCCTCTGGTTTCCTCCCACCTCCCAAAAACCTCCCATTAAGTGGCTTGGTTATATTTCCCTAGGAGCAAATGAATGTATAAGTGTGGGTGTGTGTGTGAATGGTGCTCTGCAATGAACTCATTGTGTATTCCTGCCTTGTGCACAGCATTCCTGGGATAGGCTTCAGATCATACGGAAGAAGCCCTTCATGATAATTGACACACTTAAATAAGCATTTATGACTTAATTGCATGTTGATAAGTGTTATTTTGCTACTTAACAGATAGCTTATCAGTCACTTATCTAACAGACAAGTGGCTGGGTGTACACTGATATGTTGTCCAGGGCTATATCAAACAAACATTAAAGAACAGTGTTCACAACTAATTGTTCACACTACTGGAAGAAAAAATATATAATTTAAGCATTTCGGCTTTGGTAAAACTGAAAACAAAATGAGCCATGCGTGCGGGTGTCACATGTTCCTAGTAATATAATGTACATGAACAAAGTCACTTTGAATAACCAACCTGAAAGAGAAAACTATTAGCAATCTTATGAGATTTCTACTGCAGTAAAGACATAGAGGTTTGTTTTTCCAGTGTTGTGGAGAGGAAATATAGAACTCCACTGCTGGTAACCTGCAAAAGTTACACAATCGTCTTAATCTGTGATGGGAATCCATGATTTCCCTTTATAGGGAATTCAGGAGTGCTGACACAGTTTGTCTTCAGTACAAAAAAAGCAATGCTATGAATACTTGAATATTATACATTTATTTGTTTCCTCTCAATTTTATAACTTTGTCCGGTAACCAGTACAGGTATGATTAAGTCAGCAATTGTCTCAGTTGTACTAATTCATAGAAATAATTATTATATACGATTGTGAGTCAAATGAAAACCTTATTTTTTTGCACTGTTTATTGAAAATAAATGTCATCAGAAGTGTACATAATCTCAATTTCATTCAGTGCAAATGTTCCATTGCTTATTGCAAGTGTCCAGAGCCCTCTAGAAAAATTTTTGATTTTATGTCACACTTTTAAGGTTTTTATTTGACTCACCCTTGTATTCTAAATATGCGACAATAAAATATCAGACCTATATTTAATATGTTTAAAACATTAAAAGATGTGAGTTAAAATATGCCACTCATACCAAGAATGACTGAGCTGCAACTGCGATATTTTAACACATTAAGCATTAAAGCTGATGGTAGCATTATTTGCATCAGGAAGATCAGTCTTCTGTTATCTCTTGGAAACATTATGGCAGGTTTAGTGCTGCCTGATGTAATTTTATTCATCCCTGGTTAGAGATACACTACGTCCCCCGCAGTCTGTGGTTCTCCATAAAGTAAAGGAGTAAAAGATTAGCCATTAGATAAGCAATGTCTAATTCACAATCCTTGGTGGAATGCCAAAGTCTTTGAACAGACTTTTTTTTTTTAAATGGTTTTCTTCACCCTTTCTGTAAATGAGAGAGCTGCTGATCACTCTGGATTTCCCATTCTAGAGCCTTTGAATGAAATATTTATTCCTCCTACTGTGTAATTCAGATTTACATGGATATAATGATTTGATGTGTATAATAAGAAATATGACCCTGACAGTATATATCTTAATGAAAGATTACTGGAGACCACAAGACATGCTAACACACTTCGTTCTGTGTGAGGTCAGGTGACTGCAAGTGATAGGTCAGTCTACTTTGCTGCTTTTTTTCTCCAGACACTTCCATGATGGACTGTTTCTCTTTACTGCCCATGTTCTTCCTTATTCACCTCATTTTTTAATGTGTTGACATTAATACTGGAAAAGAATAAAAATAGTAAATGTATAACATCTGATCTTTATTTATTTTCATTCATTCATTCATGGCTCCAGAGCCTATCCTGGGAACACTGGGCATGAGGTGGGAATGCACCTTGGATGGGATACTGGTTCTTCTCAGGGCATCATATACACACATTCCTGCACTCATTCGCACCTAGGGGCAATTTAGAGTAGTCCACCTCCCTGAATGGTTTTGGGAGGTGGGAGGAAACCGGAGAACCCAGAAGAAAACTCATGCAAACACAGGGAGAACATGCAAAACTCCACACAGATGCCAACCCAAGCTCAGGATCAAACCAAGGAACTCTGCTTGGAGCTGTGAGGCAGCAGTTCTATCCACTGTGCCACCCAATTTCATTCAGCAAAATGCTAAAGAAATGACAAGGTAGTTTTATTCCAGATTTACCAGCTCATGTTGGACATTTGGGGGACAAAGTTAGGGAGGCCAAACTAAGATGGTTTGGACATGTTCAGAGGAGGGAGAGTGAGTATATTGGTAGGAGAATGTTGGACATGGAGCTGCCAGNAGATAGGGATAGGTGGAGAGTGATGATTCGCTGTGGCGACCCCTGAAGGGAAAAGCTGAAAGAAGAAGAAGAAGAATGCCTTCAAAAACATGTATGGATGCAATGAGTGTGTCTGTAAAGCAGTGTGGATGCAAGGTTTTATTCAACGCAGGTAGATCCACACCTGATTTCAGATTTAGAAACTTAGCAACGCTTACACCAACTCTGTGTAACTGCTTGGATGGCCGCTGTTGGAATGTACAAATGGTATAGACGATGTGTTCTTGAAGAAAAAAAATCGATTACAGCAGCTTTAATTGCACAATGTGTAAATGGGAATCTGTCCCATGCAA
>CM074964.1:7283775-7298184 GCA_037577455.1 Pangasius macronema | reverse complement strand
TGTTTGCTATAAAGTAAAAAGGCTGGGTGAACATCCTCTAAGTGTGGTGATTCCATCATTTTTGCCAGGGGTTGTAGACCTGAATGTTAAGTGTTTGTTTATAAACACACTGGAAGATTTTTTTTTTGTATTCTCATGGTATTCCTACACATGTTCGATCAATTTAAATTTTAATATGTGATATTTAGAAAAATTCTAAATTTATACAAAAGGCAATTTTAAGTAATTCCATTAATTTGGATATGTTTTTAAAATAATTTATGAAAGGGTTAAAAGATTGAGTTTTGCTCTGAGACCATTAAGACGTTACTGAATGTGTATAGTGTATACAACATGGTAACACAATTCACCTTCTAGGTCACATTCATGCTAAAAAAAAACTTTCCCTTATCGCACCACCAAGACTTCTCATTCAACCACAGCATTTGATTTACATCACAGAGAGAATGAACGTGCATTTTCAAGTTATTTTTCTTGCTCTTGGCCTACTGTCGAGATTATATTTTGCAGCCTGTGGTTAAATTTACTGTTATATGTACTGTAAAGCTAAGCACCTCATTCTGAGTTTCATATACAGCATTTGCCAATAGACCTGTCTGGAGGAATCTGTCAGAGCTGTACTGCAAGCACTGTGGCTGATAAAGCTGGATAAGTCTGGCTCCAATATCTGCAGTGAGCCAGATGGACAACTCTGGAAGAACTGCTAGATGACATTTTGACATTCCACAGGATCGATTGTCTTCCATTTAGGTCAAAGGAGGTGGGCTGATGAATTTGATGAAAACATACAGTTTGTACAAAGCAAAAACACATCCCGGCCTTGGAAGTCAAAAGTAAATTAATTTTATTTACTTTCCATTCAATATATGTGGGAACTCCACCAATTTACACCAAAATATTACTTAAATATTCATTCAATCATTCATCTTCACTGTATCTCAGGGACACGGGTCCAACACTGGGCATCATGCACACACTCATTCACACACTCATTCACACCTAGAGGCAATTTAGAGTCATCAATCCACCTACCAGCATGTTTTTGGGAGATGGGAGGAAACCTGAGAACATATAGGACACCCATGCGAACATGTGAAGGACTTGAAAAGCTCCGCACAGACAGTAACCTGAGATCGAGATGGAACCAGTGGCCTTTTAGCACCGTGCCACATGTAACAGAATATAAAGTTTAAAATCAGCATCTGCTTTGACCTTATTGAAGTAAAAAAGTTTACACAATCGAAGATCAAGGGTAACTTTGGAATCTTAAGCTCTTGACATATACATATAACCCATACATATACTGTACAGTGAGCCACAACCGACTATGAGCATGTTGAGCTCTGGACCTTGGTAGTTTCAGAAGGTTTTGTTTTTAAGCTATCATATGTCTCCAGCTGTATATAAGGTCAATATGGAAACAGCGATGTCACGACAACATAGTGGTAAAATGTAGTCTACTATGTGGAAAAACCTGCTTTCCATGACCACCCAATCAGCAGTGATGACTCTTTCTCAACTGGCACTCCCACACACTCCCCAACACTGTTTTTCCATAGACTTACAGTACTTTCACACCTATTACCTTTTTCCAGGGAAAACACACCACGATTTGATTCAAATGCTGCACGTGTGAAAGCCATTAATTGTCCATTATGTTTAGCTCTCAAGAGATGCTGGGATATGAGAGAACATATACAGTGAATGTGAGTGTTTATGTGAGCTCCTGGCATCTTCAGACAGCACAATGTTTGTCCCTTTATTAAAAATGAGCTCATTGCACATTGGGAGGCTGAAATCAGAGATGAATTAATCTAAACAATACACAAAGCAAAGTTGACAGATGAAACCATGGATATCAGTGGCATAGAAGAAATGTCTGTGTCACAGGAGGATGAAACCACAGAGGTATGTGGTCTGCCATGGCTGGATATCACTAACATTTTGATCTTGGTTACAGTCCTGATAGTGAATAATCTATAGAGATTTGCAAATTTTATAAACGCTCATGCATACCTGTTCTGTGGGGAATAAAAACAGAAATAAGTCATATGTCATAAGTCATTTAACATATTTGTATCTAAGTATTATCCAACTACTATTTGTTCTGTATAACCTGTGTATAAATCTTCTATTTAAAAAAACCCTATAATCCAGTACTCTGGATGTACCCAAAAACATCGACTGCAAAAATGTCAAATGCCAATGATTAAGGGACAAAATCTGAATCATAATTCTGAGTAAAAAAGCATTGTAGAAACGAGTAGCCATGGATACTGCTGGCCACAAGCGTTCTTGGGTGCGCACACTCACACCCACGCACACCACCTACATGCACAAAGCCATTTATAGGCACCGTACACAAGGTATGTTCATGAGTTTTACAGCTGAAACTATTCTGAAGTGGTTGCTTGGTTTCAGATGACGTATCTGATCTCATATCTCAAATCTTTGGAAAACAACTTTGAATGATTCTCAAATTCTAAAACAATGGAAATTTCTAAAGTAATAGATAGCTCTCATGACAGAGCTTGTTCATCTGTTCCTTTGCGTGCATTTGTTAGTCATATACTGTATGTATGAGATCACCGAATAAATCACAGTATCATGCAACAGTCTGGTTAGGATGAACAGTATATAGTATATGTAGCAGAAAACCCTTCACATGATGAAATTTTACTACAATACTACATATAGTTCTGAAAATGAACTGAACTGAACTGAAGATTTCGAATGTGGTGCAGGAACATCGTGGACGTTTTTGACTGCTGGTATCTGATTACAAAATAAATTCATTAGCCTTATGCCCATTTCTCTACAGCATGTATCTATCCAAGAATTTGATCAACACTTGGCGTTGTTAAACTGGCTCCTTATACAAATGAGATCATTGCAGGAATATATCATAGACAAGATTAAATTAAGAACATGTTTCCATGCCATTTGTCATTCATTCTTCTTCAGTAACCACTTTATCCTGGATTCAGAGACTATCCTGGGAACACCGGACACGAGATGGGAGAATTCATCCCAGACATGCCAGTTCATCATTACAAGCACATTCACACCATGGCACACCATGCCCTCACACCTAGGGCAATTTAACATAGCTAATCCCCTTACCTCATACTTACATTTGAGTTACCAAAGCACGTTATAGGCAAAAACATTTTTTTAATTTGTATTTTTTTTGTTGGTTTGCTAGAATTCAGCCACAGCAACACTGATGGATTTTCCCAGACCACCACACATACAGAATATCACAATCTATTATTAAAAAAAAAAATTTCAAAAGTTACTCTTCACTTTGAGTTGATAGTCTGGATAGGCTAATATCCCACAGCGTGTGCATACTGAGGTGTTAATTGTGAGAATTTGGAAGTGTGGAGTCAGTATACTGTAAGGGTGGCACCTTGGCATGCTGTTAGTCGAAGTGTTAATTTGGTCGAGGGCTAAAAATGTGCACGCTTAGACCCGTGGAAGGCAAGTGCTGAGCGGCAAGGTTTGTAAGACAAATGGAGCGTCTCTTGGGGCCGAGGTGCAAGGTATGTAGCGTGCGCAAGCTCGCTGCACATGCAGGCCATATGGATGCGTCTGTCAAAACTGTGAACCCATTTAGATTCCAAACTATTGGTGTGGCTTCTAAAGCATCAGACATGAAAGCAAAAAGTTTATGCTGAAGAATAGGGTGTGAAGTAGCTGGTGCTATTTTCCACATTCAGAAGAATTGCCCAAGAATATCTTCTGATACATACCACATATTTTTCCTGTGACAACTCAAAAGAAACAAACCATGATAAATGTTCTCTCTAAATGTGGGCGCAACATTGCGTGTTTATATTATGTAAACCCATTTGCTGTGTCCTAAGTGCTATCGCATTTGCAAGTGCTGATGTTCATAGCAGGAATGGGTGTCAAATATGTCTCTTTTATTAACTCACAGCAGCAGGGAGAGGTCTAGGACTTTTTTTGCTTAGAAGTATTAAAAGTAATTTTATATTAGATGGAAGGGTTTTTTAAAAAATAAATAAATAAAAATTTGGCTGCTCGGTGTTCAACTTCCTTTCCAAGTAAGATTGAAGACCCAAGCACTAAACACTTGATACACCCAAAGTTTTCAACTGATTTATTCTGCTTTTCAGACTTCTCAGGGTTTGCTTGGGCACATCTTTGCCCCTCATGTGAAATACCAAGGGCTACCTAAAAAATTAAATTTTGTTGTCCTTAAATGACACAGTTACCCAAGACACGTTCTAGTTCGTTGGGATCTCCTGAAATGTGGTAGGGGTAGCTGCTCATTGTTCATTTTCTTTGATTTTTTATTTTTGGTCTTGGGGAATTCACCCAAATATTAAGAAAATTGGGTTTCAGGGGACACTCCTGACACTTGACAACAGTGACCTTTGGTAAAGAGTGTTATACAATAAAACATACAGCCTCTGTAGGCCATTAGCTTGAAAACTGAAACTTTTTTTTTTTTAGCCTTTTTGCTTTGTCACCCTGGATTTCAGATGAAAAAAATGACTTTAAGATTTAAAGGGCAGAAAATGTGCTTTAATTGATTAGTGGACATTCTGTATTCTGGATCAAACAGAGCTAATTTTTTCCCCTCTGTACTTTTAAAGACCTTATTTACAAAATGTAACCCAGCCTTTCTGTTCCTGAGGATGGCCAGAGGTTTGTGTCTTATGTCTTAAGTCCTTTGAGATCATTCTGTCCACTAATGTGTGTTTGTTTCATAACAAAGCACTAAACCAGAAGTCTTCAATCTTATCTGTTAAGGCCTTTCATTCCAGTCATGTACATAGCAGCTATACTTAATAATCAACTGAAAAACAAGAACAGCTGATTAAACGGAGGCGGGGGGTGGGTGGTGGTGGTGGTGGTGGTGGTGGTGAGGGGGTTCAGATGTGGCTCCTATTTGGCTGGAATGAAAACCTACAGCTACACCAGTCCAATATGTATGAAATGTTATTCTGATTTTTCAATTCAATTTAATTTGACATTATTTCTGTAGCACTTTTGAGAACAGACAATATGCATAAACAATAG
Source organism: Pangasius macronema (assembly GCA_037577455.1). Lineage (NCBI taxonomy): Eukaryota > Metazoa > Chordata > Actinopteri > Siluriformes > Pangasiidae > Pangasius > Pangasius macronema. The sequence goes on along the minus strand of CM074964.1, from coordinate 7,293,132 downwards.
GCTGCTTTACGGAAATATGGATGTATATTTAGATTCCCAATGAACAAGCCAAAGGTGACAGGAGAAACCAACTGGAACCCATCTTCTTTTAGGCGAGACCAGATAGTGGGATTGTAAATCATTACAGTATGCAGGTGTGGAAGAGTAAAGGCAAACAGCACAGTGTCTTGAATGGATTTTCAGTGTAAGTATATTGGGATAAGCAGAGGGCAGGCTTTCTGGTTACAACAGCAGTTCTTAGATACAAATCTACATGATCCAGGTGAGATTATCCGCTGGCACAAAGGTGAGTAATGGTCATAAATTTTTTATGGGAAGTGCACATTTTAGGGCATCCATGTGTGACCAACCACAGCAGCAGAAAGTGAGTCACAAGTACAGAAAGCGCCAAGCAGAAGAAGAGCATCAGGATACAACAGTAAATGTGTGTCTGTCAGCGGCATCACATCAGGCATCAGGCGTACATGTATATGTTTTCAGCTGCTTAAAATCTGCTTTACTGGCACTTCTATGGCCCTGACGTGAAATACCAAATGCTACCATAGAGACAACATTCCAGTGACGTATAGTCTCCTAAAATGGGGTGGAATATGTATAGTGATTCCTATACGGCTCCCCAATCTAGAAATAAATCCATTTGACTTAACGCTCATATTTTGCACTGTACCCACTTTGTAACTGTTTCATTTCAAGCCCGGCATGTATAAGTATAGACATAACAGAGCAAATACTGTGTTATGAACTTTATACTGTATGTACTTTATATAAGTATGAAATTACCTATTAAACATTATACTGGAAAAGGTTCAAAAGAGACTGTAGTTCATTCATTCATCTTCAGTAAGCTTTCAGGAATAAACCCTGAACTGGACACCAGTCTATTGCAGACCTCTGTAATGGTATGACCAATTTTGTAATCTATTTCAAAAAAACAGGAAGTCAGCACAAGAATGAAACTCATTTTTTTCCAGTACGCATATTGGAAAAAGTATTTTTAACACTAAAAATAGGTTTCAGTGCTGAACCCCTATTGAGAGCGTATATCAATCCAGTCCAATCCAATCCAGTGTCTGGAAGAAAGAAAAAAAAAGACCTCAAAAGGCCAGGATGTCTTGGAGGAATCGTATCAGGGGTTCTTAGGGCATCAAACAGACTGCTGTTTGCTGACTCTTTAATATTCACTGTATTAAATTTGCAAAAAGAGCCTCATCTAAACGCTTCCTTTCTTCCCCTGGCTGTCTACAGTTGCCTGGTGTGTCGGGACCCCCAAAGTTACTGGAAAACACGCACTCCTACATCCACGCAACCTTCACACGTTCTGGGGCAATTCTATATTTGGTGATTTTGTTTGAAATGGGATTGAAATCTGAAAACTAAAAGATCCTAAGTGTCACGAATCATGAAGCGTTTGTTTCGATGTCGACCGAATTGTCCCGTGAGGTGCTGGTTAAAGAAAGACAGCCAATGTCTTCAACAGGGAACTTTTTCCACATCAGCAAAATACTGCATACTAAAATCACCCGTGTTAAATGAACCCTGACAGAATAGATGTGAACCAAGAGAGTTAAAATGTAATTAGTTCAACTTTCCAGGAATTGGTTTAACAGTGCTAGGTTGAGAATGAAGCCATATATACGGTGGCTAAACTGGAAAAAAAATATTTGATGTCACTCACTGCGCTAATAAATGTCAGTTAGTGTAACATAATTCTTCTTCTGCCATAATATGAGAAGTTGAAGGAAGGAAAAGACCTGAGTGTCTTCTTGGCTGCTGGCAATGTTCTCTGAGTTGTCACCTGTTAGTGCTGCCACAACACAACTTGTATCAAATGTAAATATTCCTATTCCCTTTTTCCAGTGCTTGAGCAATAGCGTACCTGTAGGAGACTAAGAATATATTGTACCCTGTCCTATGACACATGTCTTCCCAGGCTTTATGTTCTCTAGTGAGAGTGCATAGGGGTCCATTTTAAACTCTGTCAGTACAGAATGAATGTCATAAAAATAACTAGTGAAAAGGGGGGAAAAAAACTATTTTTGGTCAGCAATGCTTAGAAATGCCAGCTTGCCTCACACTAAGTCTCAAACTTTGTGTGCAGTTCAGATGACACCTTCATAACTCTTCAGTGTAGCCAAATTTCAGGAGGCACTGGCCTTGTAATGCAGTATTTCAAGATCCAAATATTTATGAAGACATGTTCATTTGTAATACACCCTTTTCACCATTGTACATCACCAAGCAGCAGACCAAATAAACTAAAATGTAACCTTGTTACTTTAAAAGCTTTGTTTAGGGACTGGAGGGGGTGTAATTTGAGTTTTGGTATACTTTTTTATTGACCATTGGGCTGCTTTTATCACACAGACCTGGCAACCCTGACCAGCGTACTTGACTGATTTCCGGCAATTAATTCCCATATACCACAAAACATACATTCAGAAAATCGACCAGAAAAACTCCCACAATATCTATGTTATTATGTCTCCGCAACTAGGTGGTGGTCCGTGCGTCCGTCAGTCCGTGAGTCTGTCAGTCCGTGCATCCGTCTAAGATTCTCGCTTGCATGATATCGCAAGAACAAGCGGCTGAATAATTATAGGATTTATATGGAAATATCATTGGGGTCTCTGGTGATCTAGTGGCTAAGTGTCTAGTGCTCTTCCTGCCAAAGCTTGGGTTCAAATCCTGGGCAAAGAACCAACCCAGCCTCTGGGAGTGTACTCTCAGCGTTGGTCCCAAGCCTGGATAAAATGGGAGGGTTGTGTCAGGATGGGCATAAAACCTGCACCAAATCAAATATGTGGACCAATGATCTGCTGTGGCAACCCCTAACAGGAGCAGCAGAAAGAACAACAACTTATGGAATATTAACTGTAACCAGAAAATGAACTGATCAGATAGTGGAATTGATCCAAACAGGGTGAAGACCACAGCAAGGTCAAATGTCTGAAATAGGTTTTCTTCAATAGCATCTCTCCTGTTTTGAAGTAAAATTTAAGGGTATTTTAGGTGTACAAATTAGAGTTAAGAAAGACTAGACTTGTGGTGGTAGATGTATCCTATCAGCGCAGTTGGAGTCAGGTTCTATGTGTTTTGGCTTAACTTCCTTTTGAAAAGTGCTGAGAACAAGAATGATGGGGGGACCAAAAAAAAAAAAAACCTGCATGATCAGATAGACTCCAGGCCAGTGCACATCATTTTCTTGTCAGTATCGTGCATGTTTCACAATTCTGTTTCCATTCTAACTAAAAGTGCCACTGAGAAGTAAAATACCAGCACTGTCAGCATAGTCTGTGAATTCTGGCTCTGACAGTTCCTCAACCTCAGCTACATCACTCCTGTTCATAACTGGTCTCAGCTAGAGAAGTGTGTGGGACTGATTTTTTTTTTGCTCACTCAGTTATTATTTTTGTTTGCACCTGTCAGCAAAAAATGTCTAATATATTTAGATGACTCTAATTTCAAAACATATAAACAAACTAGTAGCCTCATTTAGTTCACCACAAATCTGACCAGGCAGTTACTAATGATGAATGAAAGAAAGACGTACATTCATGTTACTTTGTTTGTTCCACAAGCTTTATATCCTGACCAATCGCTCGTGCCCTCATGAAAGTAAAAAATCTCCCACTCACAGAACTTTTCTTTTCTTGCATTCTGTGATATCTCCTATTCCTATGGTCTGAGAGTTGGACTTGTAACCCGAAGGTGAACCTGAAGTTCGTGGGTTCGAGTCTCAGGCTGGCAGGGATTGTAGGTGGGGGAGTGAATGACCAGCGCTCTCTGCCACCTTCAATACCACGACTGAGGTGAGACCCNACTACTGTGTGTGTGCACTTGGATGGGTTAAATGCAGAGCACAAATTCTGAGTATGGGTCTCCACACTTGGCCACAAAGTCACTTCACTTCATTTTTTTTAAACGTTTATAACACATTTTCTGTTCATTATCTGTTCCAGAGAACACGGAAGAAAACCGAAGCAGACACTAGCAGAGCATGCAAAACTTGACTCAGAGCGTAACCTGAGCTCAGAAGCAAACTGGGGACCCTGAAGCTGTGAAGCAGCAACACTACCCTCTGCACCACCATGCTACTTTCTAATGAGTTAGAACTTGCTACAAATAGTTGCCACAGTGCACCACAGTAGAGTTAGTGTATAATAGTAAAGTCATACTTAATCCATAGTGAACTTTCATAATCTTTTCTTAAATTATCTTAAAGCAAAGAGGTTCGGCCAACTTTATTCCCACCAAATGAATGAATCAGATTTAGTCCCCTATGTGCTGTGAGTCCATTAGAAATTAGAGCTGCCTCTGTAATTCTCCTTTGTTTAATGCAGCGTGAACACACAGTAAACATGAATGTGGGTTTATTTGCGTCGCTTTTTTTTGGTTCCTTTTTTGGTTCGACTTGCCTGTTGCTCTCTTAACGCCAGTAAAACTGACCCCAGATCGGCTCTGGCGCTGGTGATCACGCGCCTGGTGGTACAACAGTCTGATCCTGGATCAGTTGTGTTTAATAAGCAGGGCCCGATTCCCAAAGCTAGTCCCTCCCCCCTCTCTCTCTCTCTCTTTCTCTCTCGGATCCCAGCGCTGTCATTCACTCAGCTTTCAGTTTAACACGCCGACTTGGAAAAAAATAAAGAGCTTGTCTTTTTTTCCACACTTTTTGTACCCTTTGGTCGAGGGAGGTACACGGCTTCGCGCCCACACAAGGCAAAACGCATTATTTTGCCAGGAAAGAAGTCGAAACTGTTGCTTTCAGTGCTGAGCGTTAGCCTGCTCTGTCTGTACTGCTTACATTTCCTCTTTTTCCCCCTTCAGCTGCTGGATTGTTGAAGAAGCAGCGTCCATAGCTTTCCACTCTATCTCTCGCGCGTGGGTGTGTGTCAGCGTGCATGTAGGACGTTTCCGTTTTTTTTTTTTATTTTAAATCCGTGAGTAGTGGCGGTGGAGCTCGAGCTTTATGTGTGTGAACGCCCAGCTTGTTGACCGGTGGGCTGAAGTTTAGTTGGCAGCGCTCGCGCCCAGTGACTGCCACAGTGCTGCATTGAGAGCGCGCGCTGCGCGGCGGAACATTACACTAACCCGCGATTTGTTTCCTTTTCTTTCTCTCTGTTCTTTTTTTTTTACACGTTTGCTTATCGCAAGAGGTGCTTTTAGAGGAAAGAGGACTGCTCGTGTGTTCCTCGCTCCACCACCACCACCACCACCTCCACCGTGCGGACAGAAGGGGCACATTTCGCCTCGTGCACACTCGAGGAGGAGAAAAAGACTGCGATTTTTGACGGGATTTTATAAAAGTCTGAGCCACTTTCATGCACTGAAAAGAACCAGAGGAGGAGGACGTGGTGGAAGAGGAGGAGGAGGAAGAAGAAGAAGAAGGTCAGCCTCAGGAGTGTCGTTAATTCTGCGTTTTTCCAAACGAAACAAACACCTAGAAAAGGTTAGTACATTTTTTTTCTTTCTTCCGTTTTCTTTGTTGGTCCACAGGTGTGAGCGTTTGTGTGCGCGTGTGTGTTCATGCTGCATCTCATGCACTATTACTGCTTATTTCTTTTATTTTAATTATTATGATCTTCTACCCAAATTGTTTGCAAACATACTGGTCACGTTGTTTTCCTCTCAGCCCATGTTTAAAGCAGGCACCCATGTCCGTGTTGTGGGAGTGTTGAGCTCGTAGGAACTATTTGGTGGTGTTATTTATTTATTTATTTATTTATTTATTTGAACGGTATGTCCTTGTCTTCTCCAGAAGACAGACTGGATGCGGAAGTAGCCAAGCCATGAAGCTTCCATGACATCTCAGACCTTCCCTAAATGATCTCTCTCTCTCACACACACACACACACACACACACACACGCGTAGAAGCACGCGGTGTTGTTTTCGTCATGCGTAAAAAAAGAAAGCATTCGGTACATTAGCTAGTTCGCGCGCGCGCGCACACACACACACACACACGGCATCATGCCAGTGTAACGTCGATCGCGAAACGGAGCACGCGACCTGAAGAAGTGTTTTGCGGAGAGTAGACTATAACGCTCGCGGGTGCGCGTGCACGCGCACGCGGAATCACGGTAATTATCCACCGGTGGCCTTAATTAGGCGATTCTGACTAGGCGAGTCGCAAGGCCGGGTTGAAAACGCAAGGGACGAGCGGGAGATTTGCTTCTTCACGACTATAAAGCTCACCTAATTGACCAGGGGCAAGCAGTCGGCGGCGCTCGAGCCGCGTGACGTCATGGCGCTAGTGCGCTGAGGGGGGAAGCCCTGCGGTTTGTTCTTCAGGTTGGAAAGAGACCCAGACTGAACCCCCCCAGGCGCCTCCTCACAGGACACATGGTGCACTACCTAGCGAGCAACATCTTCATTACTTCATTCCCTCACACCCTGCGCAGTGCACTTGTGTATGGAGTGTTAATACATTGGGAATTGCGCCAGGATCAGCAGAACCCTAGCCTTGTTTGTAGTATAAACTCTACACATACTGTAATCTCTGATCATTTGTCTCTGAAAGTACCTCAAAAATTGCGTCTTTTTTTCCCCTTTTGCATGATGCATAGTATATCAAGAAAAAAATATCCAAAATAGTTTTGGAGATATTCTCCTTTGAATTGTTTCTCGTTGACTAATTCCTGTACTAGTCTCATGATCGTTCAATTAAAGACTCTCCAGAATATACACTGTACCATCACACCCAAACATGGTTCTTCCAAACTGTTGCCACAATGTTGGAAGCACGCAATTGTCTAGTCTTTGTATGCCGTGGCATTAAGATTTCCTTTCACTGGGACTAAGGGGCTCGAGCGTGTTCCAGTATGACAATTGTACAATGCTATATAATAACGTTTCTGCATTAGAAAATCCCTGGCTAGATGGTGTATTAGACTGAGTTCAGTTAATTCGCTCCTTTTGATTAGCTCGCATGAAAAGATCTGTACAGCCCCAATCATTACAGTTAATACCTGGCACAAAATATACTTAGTAATATCTTGTAATGTCCTCTCATACTACCATTAACTCAGAAATGTTATGTAAACAGTTCCTTTTTTTGCTTTTAATGGCTATTCATTATGAATATTTCAGTTTCAGCAATTATGAAAGCAAATACTCATAAAAAAAAAAATACACCGAGAGGCAAAAATGTGTGGATATTTCTTCAAAAAAAACCAATTCCTTTAAGACACCAGGACCCTTCACTGTTGGGTGAGTTTGGAAGGTAATGTTTTACCTTAAAAACATCGCGAAACACTCATGTGCACCATCACAGGACATGTGCTGCTAAAATGGGACCTTTTTCTGTTTTGAAAGCGGAATAATTGGGAACATTCACGGCACTCTTTGCATGTGTAAGCATGCTCTTCGACTTCCTCCGGCGAGGAAAAGAAAAAAAAAACCTGCTGCTGCAGCACAGTCACTCAATACATGCCCAGTCATCTGAGTGATTAATGGAAGGAACCTGAGAGTAAACCTAATCTTTAGGGCTGCAAATTATTGTTCATTTTATGAATTAACTACCACTTTGATTAATCAGTTGACTGGGTCATGTAACTAAGACGACAAAACAAACAAACGAAAACATTCTATTGCTTATTGTATTGTATTGTAAAGTTCTTATGTAATTAGAAACTTAATGCTATGAATCATATGTATGTAAACCTGTAACATTACAGGTTTCCTGCAGTTGTTATTGTTAAGTCTGCAGTAACATTCAATAGGTGTTACACTTGTTTTATCCAAAATAATATACATTATTACCATTTATTTTCATATTCTCAAGTTAATGCTAGCTATTGCTAGGTAGCTTGCTAGTAAGAGTACTTAGCTAGCCAAGTGGTTGGCTGATTCTGATTATATGAAATAAACTAATGAAGGTCTAGTGTTTATTCTCAGTCTTTTCATTCATTTATCTTAAGTAACTGCTTTTTCCTGGTCAGGGTCATGGTGGATCTCGAGACTATCCCGTGAATGTTGGGTATTGGTCAGGAATAAATCTCGAATGGACTGCCAGTAAATCACAGTAATTGGTTTCGATATTAAGTATGAATTCAAAAATGCAAACAGCATATACATAAATAGATTTTTTGATCATTTCTGTGCATGTTCTTCCCATGTCCATGTCGATTTCCTCTGGGTTCTCGGGTCTCCTCCCACCAACCAAAAAACATTCCAGTAGGTGGATTGCTTAAGATAAGTTGCCCGTAGGTGTGAATGAACATGTGAACGTGTACTTGCACTGGCATCCCATCTAACATGTATTCCTGTCAAAAGTGTACCTTGGATAGGCCCCAGATCTGCCATGACCCTGACCAGGATAAAGCGGTTGCTGAACCGGAATTAGACTGGTTCAGTCTTGTTTACTTTACATTCCCATAACAATGTCCAAAACCAAACCCACAGAAACACAGTTCCACAGTGGAGGGCATTGCCTTCATGCACAATTCAAACAATTTGCTGATAAATTTTATAATTGAAATTATTAAAACGAGCTAAAATAATTTGACTAAACAATACTTTTGTAATATGGGAACACCTTGTTGACAGCCAGTGTGTTCTACTATGTTAATTCCTGATCTGTGCTTGACATGTGAACACTAGCGTGACGGGGCACGTCAGAGCGACATAATCCTGTCTCTGTGTACTTTGTTGCCTTGTGGTTATCTTACAGCGTTGGGCACGTGAAAAGATTTATATTCACACAAAAATGAGGACAGCACAGAACACTAAATATTTTAGAGTTGGTGACATGCGTAGAGATGAATGTGAGGCAACATGCAAAAAGTATTTAAAATGGGTTACATTATTGAAGGTTATACTCCTCCTTTGGTCCCATCCCTTTTGTTGCAGTGTCTTGTAGCAATGTCCTTTTGCCCCTTAGAGGTAGCAACATACCCAACAAGTTCTCCTTGTGCTGGATCAACAGCTCATGCAAACATTTTCTGGGAAAAACCAAAAAAGTTGTAGTTTAGTGCAGTTTAATTGCCACCTACTGAATAGGGATTATAGGAGATTATCATTGTGCTACTTAAATTACTGGAAAATTGCAGTAATTTACCTTTTAAATTTACCTTATTTCAGGCACTTTGTGTTCCTTCTGGCTTGCTCAACAAGTTAATGCGGTATAGCACCATGAAAACCTTGCTAGGGATGCATCTAATATAAATAAATAAATAGATAGATAGACGGTTAGGTCCAGAAATATTTGGACAATGGCATAGGACAATGAGTTTTTGTGATTTTGCCTTTACACACCACCACAATGGATTTGAGGGGGAAAAAAAACAATCAAGATGTGATCGAAGTGTAGACTTTCAGCTTTATTTTAAGAGGTTCCAAAAAAATATGGCATTTACCA
>CM074964.1:7264112-7283675 GCA_037577455.1 Pangasius macronema | reverse complement strand
TCCATTGGCAGCCATACATGCCCATGCCATAACACTTCCTCCACCATGTTTGACACATGATGTGGTATACTTTGGATAATGAGCTGTTCCTTTATTTCACCATACTTTTCTCTTTTTATCATTCTGGTACAAGATAGTCTTGGTATCATCAGTCCAAAGAATCTTATTCCAGAACATGGGAGGCCTTTTAAATTGTTTTCTGGCAAAGTTTAATCTGGCTTTCCTGTTCTTGAATGTTACCAGTGGTTTGCACCTTCTTGTAAACCCTCTGTATTTACATTCATGATTTTGCCAGTGATATGCCTACCTTCTCCAGAGTATTCTTGACTTCTGTTGATGTTGTGAAGGGGTTTTTCTTCACCAGGGAAAGGATTCTGCAATCATCCACTTTAGTCTTCCATGGTCTTCCAGGTGATTTGGCCACACCTAAGGTTTTTGCTATCTCTTTTATAGATTTATGTTGTTTTTCAGCCTAATGACGGCCTCCTTCACTTGCATTGAGATCTCCTTGGACTTCATATTGGTAGCTCCAGTCATACAGCTGCCAAATGCCAACTGAACCACAACTGGTCAGTTAACTTCTTTTCAGTCAGTTGTCCAAATACCTTTGAGCCCCTGAAAATGGCTGTAATTCCTAAATGGTAAATGCCATATTTTTGTGGACCCTCTTAAAATAAAGCTGAACGTCTACACTTAAATCACATCTTGATTGTTTTATTTTGAATCCGTTGTGGTGGTGCAAAGGCAAAATCACAAAAATTCTTTGTCCTAATACTTCCGGACCTAACTGCAAGTGTGTGTGGTATGTGTGTGTATATGTCTGTGTGTGTGTTTGTGTGTCTATATATATATATATATATATATATATATATATATATATATATATATATATATATCCAGAATGAGTCACTAATACAGAAATGATTAAGCTGCTTAGTGAGCTGTGTGTGTGTTTCCCCAGTTTAAATAGTGGATGCAAAAAGCTACACTCATACTTTCTAATATTAGCTAGTTGATTTTAAAGTGCATTAGCTAGCCACATTACTTAGTTTGCATCGAGTAGGGATGTGGCAGAGAAGATCAGCTTTTAATCCACTTTGGAAAAGGGCTTCTACACCATCAGTGTGTTGTTGCCTGATAGTGCCAAACTGCTTATGTTCAATTTTAGCTGTCTTTTTTTTCAAGTTCTAACATGAGGTGACAAAATGAGCTTCTTTGTTACAGCTCCAGACTGCTGCTAACTTGCTAGCATGGATTTACACATGAGAGATCGAGTAAATAAGAGAGGACTTGCTAGTGAGTAAATGCTAGTTAGCAGTCTTCACTGCATCAGTGTCCAAACTGCACATCTCACATAATGCAATTATAAATAAATTGCAGAATTTTTCAAAGTTTTTTTTTTTTTTTTATTATTAGAATGGATTTTGGATTATGTAGATGTGCAAAAATAGTAACAGCACCATCTCTAGTATATAGTGCAAACAATGTTAATTTTAAATAAAGAGTATATAATATAGTAATATATAGGAGGTGTTTATCAGTTTTTCTCCTTTGTATTCGTTTAAACTTTTAAATAGCATTTATGGATGTTTTAATTAAAAGATTTAAATGTGCATAGATAAACATACAATTTTGATTAGAACATTTTGAAAATTGCATTAAAACAATAATTCAAATTACCCAAATTAATCATGAAAATCACTCACTGCTGCATTCAATATTTAACAGAGCTGCAGTAAAATAATTGTATTTTTTCCTGAAATATTCAGCTTATGTTTTAAACCAGGTCTGCAGTCTCTGTTAAATCAAAAAGCCTCTTCCAGCATGTGTGTGCATGAGTGTCGTCCTCTTTACATAATCCTGTCGGTGTGGATGCGATGTGTGTATATGAGCATAACCAAGAAATTTTCATTCCTAGTGCGAACTCAATCCGAGCTCTACAGTTTATTGTTGAACATATTAAGCTGCGTTTGCTCGGCTAGCAACTGTTCCCTCTAATTAAGGGAGAGTGCTGTCTTCTGCTGCCTCCCCACCCAGAGTAGATGGAGTCTGGGAATTAGGAGACTTGATCCTCGTGAGCACGGCTCTGTGCTGTGCCCGCAATCCATAAATGGTTCTGCCTCACACAGAATGTGACCAGATGCACTTACGAGACTGCACCCAACTGAGAACTGAGTATTGCGTGGTTGTTGAGGTGGCCTACAATACGCACGCACTTCAGCAGAATTACATGTAACATAAGAAGAAATGCAAATTTTAGTTGTAATAGCTGCATGCAAATTCTTGGTTTTCCTGTTGTTGTGACCTTTTTTTTTTCACAGCTGCATCTTTCTTGGAGAAAATCCTGGAAAAAACACATTATTAACTTTAAAATTAATGTCCTGCATTCTTCCACAAGGCAGTTCAGAGAAGCGTTTTCCCAAACACTCGCGTTGCCTCACCAGCAGGTGTGCTGCACGTGTTTCGTCACCGCTGCCCTTTTGTGCCCTCCAGTTTGCCATTAGTGCGAATATTAACACCTTTGAAGAGGCCAACAGTTGTTCCCAAGTCAAGAATGACTGTGTAATGATTAATGAGTTCAGCTGATTCTCAGCCCGCTCTCCTGTCTTTTCTCTAATAATGCAGTGTGAGAGCTTATGCTAATTGAGCCAGCCAGCTCTGCAAAGAGTCCAGAGTGTGCAACCAGCCGAGGATGGCTACACCTGGAGATTATCTCAAGCTACAAAAACGCATTTGTGGATAGAGGTAGAAATTGCGTACTTTTTGCTCACTGCGGTATTTTGTAACACATGGCGCATTTTCACTCGGATGGAAAGGGTCGTTTGGAGGATTTTTGAGAGCGTGGCGCCCACTGAGATGATGACAGAGGTCTGCCCGTGACAGATGCTTCTACTCATTGGTCTGCTTTATTATTCACGCGTTCCTGACGCAGCGAGCTTTGACACTCATGCTGCTGTCAGGTGTGCATGGGACAAATGGACTATGTTCTCCTTTTCCATCTCCTGTATCAGGGATGTAACCATTACTCAGAATCATTTTACATTTACATTGGTAATGAGTCTTACTTGTGTGTGTCCGAAAAAAAAAAAAGGGACAGATAACAGTCATCATTGCTCTTAGTAGCCTGATCTAAACACTGCCTTACTAAGCTCCAAAATAAAACCAAATATCTATAGAAACTGACCCGTAATTCCCAAAAGGAATATGCTTTTATTCATAGAGAAGCCACACACAGACTGTGCGCTCCGCACAGAGCAGCATATCTCTGCTAAAAAGAAGTAGTTAGAATTTATTCTTAGTATCGTCCTTCAGCCTACTCGTAATATTACCTTACGACAAATTTCCTGCTCATTTTGACTGGCAGCAGCACTGTGTTCCAGCTCCATGCTAGATTCTGCTAGCGTGTCTGCGAACTTTTCTGATTTTTTTTGGAATGTAACAAACCCAAAAACTAAAGTAAGTCTGATGGAATATTATTAGGTGGCTGCTGTTCTCAACTGTAAACAGTGGTTCGCTGATTTGGGAAAGATGTTGTTTTGAATGGAAAATGACTTCTTTTTTTGGGAGGCCTGATGATTTTTTTATTTTTTTTATTTTTTTTTAAATAGGATAAGAGTCACATTTAATTGCATCATGTAGTCTGAAATGGATTTTTTTTAATCTTCACTTTATATATATAATGTTTTTTTTTTTTTGCATGAATTTAAAATCTCAGAATGAAGTGTATTCATAAGGATTTTGTGTTTTGTGTGTGCCGGTATTTGTGTGTGAGAGCATTCGTGGGTGTATATGTGGGATCCCCTTGAGCCTTGAGGACAAGCTTTGAATGTAATCAGAGCATAGCACATTGGCGTCTGCTGAGAGGGTGGATAGGGGTGGGGTGAAAGTCACCCACTCAAGGAGCTGAAAAAGTACCAAACCCGACAGTCAGTCTGCAGCAGCACAGGTCTGATGAGGAGCACGCCCTTAAAAAAAAAAAAAAAAAAAAAAAAAAATAGTAGTAGTAAAGATATTTTTATAAAACACTTTCTGGTACGTGGAAAGCATCTCACAATAATTCATGTAGCATTAAAGAAAGCAGCACTGTAAAAATAGAAGAATTTTATTATATAAAAGCAATCTTAAAATTAAAGAAAGGTTATTAAAGTAGTCATAAATAGAAAATTAGTTATAACAAAACAACGACACCTGAAATGTAAAGACACGGCAGATTTAGGGGGTCGGCATTATGACAGAAATATAACATCATGACACTCTTAGACATTTCTATGTAAGTGTGACATATACTACTACAAATAAAAGACATTTATTACTCAATAAATTGTCTCCTTTCGTCCCTGTCACTTTGGTTCTTTACAGACGTTAACTGTTCTCATTTTTAAAGACTTAATACAAAGTCTTAACCTCTAATCAGCTGCTTCCAGTCAGAGGACTTGTTATAAAATATACTGACTTCACCTGCGATATCTCAGAAAACTAGATTTGTGACAAAACACTTAGGGATGTGCTGTTATAGGAAAATAATCAAGGGCTAGGTGGGATGCTGTGGCTCAAAGTTGATTATTTTCCTGTATCAGCACATCCTGAAGTGTTTTACGCCACAGCAATTTACCAACAGTGAATTTTTTATTTATTATTTTTTTTATTAAAGAATGACACGTCATACTTTTTATCTGCTTATAGTTACATTTGATGTTCCTGTTTTCACTTGCGTTACAGCGACTACAAACATTTGTTTCCTCACTTCTTTTTTTTTTTTCCCCCTTTTCTCCTGCAGTTAAAAAAAATGCTAGCAGCTCCTCTGTTCTGACAAACTTCCTGTGTTTGAAAGCTTAGTTTCGGCTTTATCTCTGACTAGTAGTGCTGAAACTGGAGACTCCTTCCAAAAAATAGTCCTCACAGAAAAGTTTACCATATCAAAACATTATACACTTTTTTTTTTTTCCTTCCTTAAAAATCTGTTTATGTGGAGCGTTGACAGGGTGGTGTAATGTGGTCCGATTCGATTCACTGTTACTGTACAAGTCCTTGTGTAAGTTGTTGCTATAGAAACGATAATGTATTGGAACTAGTGAAAAGAAGTGAAGTGACTTGTGGCCAAGTGTGGTGAGCCATACTCGGAATTTGCGCTCTGCATTTAACCCATCCAAGTGCACACACACAGTAGTGAACACACAGCCGGAGCAGTGGGCAGCCATTTTAGCTGCGGCGCCCGGGGAGCAGTTGGGGGATCGGTGCCTTGCNCCTGCCGGACCCGAGACTCGAACCCGCCACCTTCAGGTTCACCTTCGGGTTACAAGTCCGACTCTCAGACCATTAGGACACGACTGCCCCAATGTGCATTAATATAAGCCTGCGATTTGCCTACTGTCAGAGTCGTGCTGTTATAGAAGAGTAATTATAATTTTCTGACACTTCAGATTTGAGAATTTGACATCACTGTGCAAATAAGCAGAAGCCTTCTTCTAAACATCCTCTAACACTTGCTGTAATCTGCTCTTTTCCGACGGATCCGTGACTTCTAATGGTCAAAGTTAGGATTTGAAGAAGATAACCTGAATAAAAGGCCATGTTCCAGCCAGAGCTGCACAGGAACTTTATTTGAGCCATCATGCTGTTTGCGAAGCCCACGCAGCAATTACGCTTACATAATGATCGCTGCTGTTCGCCGGCTGTTGGATGTTTGAGTCAATCGACAGGACTAATTTTTGATATATAGGAGGACTGGATGAAGGAATGAAAAAGTACTGTGAAGGTGATCCTCAGTGGGAGAGGCTGACGCAGAGCGGTTTTGCTCATCACTTTGAGTAGAGCCGTTTCGCTTTGCAGGGGTAGTTTGGAGAATGAGATCTGAGAAAGAGGGGAGGAATGTTGGAGCCAAGAAATCTTTCACTGAGTGCTCTTCAATCCTTAGTGGAGAGCACTTGCTCGGAGAGGACTTAGAGCTCATCATTCCCACACATGTGCAGGGAAGGCTGGAGTCTGCGCTACTCAGCAATGGATGGCCCACTCTCCAGGGATAGTTCTCTTCACATTCACCAGAAATAACATCATAGCATTTGGTTTAAAGTACTATAATTTATTGCTTTTCGATTCAGTTCATAAATGATATTTTCAAAAGAAGAATCTAAACACTAAACAGTGATATATTTTTTTTTTCTTTTCATTAAAATATTTGCTCATACCCCTTGGGGAGATTAGACTAAGTAGAAATTTGCATTGTGGGGGGAAAAAAAGCATTTCTTCCTCATTTTCAGAGTTGTTTATTTTGACTCAGACAGAAAGTAAGTGGTACCTGAAGGTTTCATTACTTTCAGATGATGGCTAAAGTCATTGTGAAGTTGATGCACTCAGCTAAAACTTGGAAATTCCGCCCTCCGATTGGGGGAAACACCAAAGAAAACACGCTCGCAACCTAGAATTCGTCCTGGGAAGGTCAGGACAGTCCCCTCAGCCCCGAGTTTAGCGCATGATGTCAAATCAACATCAGCATCACCAGTAAACAAACTAGCCCTTCTTTACTTTAAAATGAGTTCTACTGTGTATATACTATTTTTTTTTTGCTCTAGATCAATCAACATACAGACATATCTTGATAAATCTATTGACTATATATTTGCGGTTTGTGGAGGTAAATATCCGTCGCTCATTACAGTTAGCTTGCTAGATTTGTGTTAACAAAAGACGACATTGGATGCGCCCATCATGTTTTTTCCCCAACTTTGTAGCTCGACCACACAGAGGCCAAAAATGATATAATTCCGACTTCCCTCTTCCAAGTCAAGTTGAACGTAACACCGTAACAACTGCAACAAGGTATAGAAAAGTCTACTTCTACTCCGAACGGTCTTTCGTGAAAACTAGGCATCGCCATTTGTAAAATGGTAATAAGTGGGAGTGGAGAAAGACCACCCCCAGTCCTCAAATGAAGGTGCATATTAATTACACAGCTGCATTTTTGCGCATATTTTGCTAGAGTTTGCGTGTTGGATTTTGTATGAGCCTTTGAAAAGCCGCTTTTAATGTACAAGATTCGCATTAAATGTCTCACTTGTTCTCCAGCACTGGCTGGTAAACACAACCACAGCAAACAAGAAAACCCTCTTTTTTTTACGTCACTGCTGTGGCATTGTATTGTTTTCCATGTGTCTTCTAATGCTTTACATACTTTCTTTGTGATTAAAAAGAGAACAGTGTGCTGTTTGTCTTGCACGCCCTTTCCATATACAACCAACATAATGAATGTGCTAGCGCACGTACACAGCCACAGAAAGAATAAACTAAACTCAGTGAAAGAGTTTCCTGCAGCAACAATCACAAATGCAATAGGAGTAGATTGCTACAGATATTTAGCCATTTTTAGTAGCATTTTTGGACATTGAAACTAGCATGATCAAAAAAAAAGCAAAAAATGCCAAGACCTCCATTTCAGTTTAAGATCACACAAGGACATGCTACTTTGCACAGTAAATTTGTCCTCTAAGAGAGAAGAATCAGTGCAAATCAATACAAAGTTCTTCCATCTGATCACCTTTATCCTGTTATGAAACATTTCTATCCTGATGGGAGTGGTCTTTTCCAGGATGACCCCACCCCTATCCACAAGGCACAAGGACTTACTGAATGGTTTGGTGAGTAGGTAAAGGATGTAAATCATATGCTACGACCTTCACAGTCACCAGATCTCAGAGCAATTTAACACCTGTAGGAGATTTCCGAGGGTCGTGTTTGGCAGCACCATCTTCATAATCCCTTCTGAGGCAATATTTTTTGAAAGAATGTTGTTCATTATTGTGTTCATTATAATGTTGTTCATTATATATATATGCATGTTATGAACCTGTCCTTTAGCCCTCACAATTTGGCCCTTGTCAAAGTCGCTTAGATCCTCACACTTGCCCATTTTTCCTGCTTCCAACACATCAACTTTGAGAACTGACTGTTCACTTGCTTCCTAATATATCTCACCCCTTGACAGGTGCCATTGTAACGAGATAATCAATGTTATGTACGTCACCTGTCAGTGGTTTTAATGTTATGGCTGATTGGTGCATTTTTAATGCCGGTAATATTATATTAAAATAGTTATCAAAGTGTGTGTGTGTGTGTGTGTGTGTGTGTGTGTGTGTGTGTCATCACACCCATGTGATGGTTTGCAAAATGAAAGTGAACCGGTCTTTACTTGGCCATAAGCACAGATAGATCCTGCTTGCCTTTCTATGTGGTATTCTTTTGCAAAGACAGAGTGTGTTTTTTTTTTATTCTGGGACATCATTTGTTTGTGAAAAGATAAGAAGTCCCAAAGCCATGGCAGGTGGCTGTGTTAGTTTAGGGCGATGGCCATCTGAGACCATGTGATGTGTGAATATCGATTTGCTCTGTGCATCGAGAGAGAGTCATTTCAAACAGGATGATGGAAAGGCAACTCAGAAATAAATGGGATGAGCACAAAGTATATCAGTGCCATCGTCTATGGACCACAAGAATCTGGTGCCTTATCTTATTCCTGCTTGCCTGAAAGGATAATTTATCATTCATTAGAGCATTGAAAATATTAAGACAATGTTTTTTTGTTTTTGCATGCAGCTCTCTTCAAAAGTATCGGAACGGCAAGGCCAGTTCTTTATTTTGCTCTAAACTGAAGACATTTGGGTTTAAAATTAGAAGATGAATACGAGATGATAGACCATAATTTCCACTTTATGTTCCTGATATTTACATCTAAATGTGTTTAAAAAAAAAAAAAACTTGGAATTTTTAGGTGAGCAAATGGATAGAGACAGATGGTATTGAAGTAAATAACACTTAATATTTGGTTGCATATCCCTTACTTGCAATACTCAAAAATCAAACTGGTAACCCATTGATATCACCAAACTGTTGTGTTCTTCTTTTGTGATGTGTAGTGGCGATGCCCAGTGCTTGTGCAATGGCTCTACTAAATTTTCTCTCTTTTCTCAGCTTCAAAATGGCTTGATTTTCTCCCATTGACAGCTCTCTGGTCTTCATGTTGGTTTAACCTTTTTAACAACAAATGCAGTCTTCACAGGTGAAAACCAGGGCTCAAACCAAGAGCAGACATTCAGGGCTATTAATTGTTTAAACAATCTAGTCTACAAGAAATACCTGTCAGTTGCACGTTCCAATATTTTTGTCCCAGATGTCTTCCGTGTAAAGCAAAAACAAAAGATGTTACGATATCCACAATATCTCAAAGTGTGTCATGACATTATTTATCACAATATCAATATATTCAGACATGCACTCTTTACAGACAAGTGACTTGAGGGAAAAATAAACATACCAAACAATTACCGTGATCGTTCAGACTAGACAGTAATATGTAAATGATAATGTAGTTTAAAGCTTCAGGATTAAGATGAAAGAACAGCTTAAGTTTAACGTGCGATGGTTCAGCTGCCGATCAGTTGTTATTGTTTGAAGTCTTAATCGATAGATATCCACTTAGAGTTCAACTATAAAAGGCCCTCAGAGATGGTCAGAGAGTCATGTAGGATGTGCACATATTGATCAGCTATAGTGCAATCAGCACAAAAGCTGAGCTGATTTCCCTGCTGAGGTTTCCTAGCCCCGTCTTCCGTTGATCAACCTGCATATTTATCTCTCCTGAGGGGTTTAGGTTAGCACACTATTTTATGTAGCTGACCTCAGCAAACCATGTTAACTAAAGAATAAATCTCAGCTGTGTGTGCTATTACAGGAAAAGAAACAATGACTGGGTGGCAGAGTTAAGATGATCACCATTGACACTACATCTTGTTGCGTAGGGCTGGATAATAAATTATGTCAAAATGTGCCTTTCTGAGATATATCATATCTGAGATATTATTTTATAACATATTTAATAATAATAAAAAAAAAAAACGGCTGGAAGCACCTGATGTTTTTGTATTTAATCAATAACGTAATTAAAACAAAAAATAGAATGGGATATGTGAATTCTTTCCCATATCTGAAAATTTACAGGTTTTGTTCTGGCGGTTATGAAACACTGACACTGGAGAGTCCTCCAAGAAATGCTAAATAATGATATCTTCACACAAAATTTCACCATGTCAACAATTACACACTTCTTTTACACCAATCTGTGTGGAGCTTCCACCATACAATTCCCTGTGCAAGTTGTTATAATTAATCCACGCCTTCTAACCAATCAGAATCGAGCATTCAACACCGCTGTGGTTTACGAAGCATTTAAGATGCTACAAAAGGCTAAAACATGACCGCTGTCTCTCTTCTTAGAACCCTGTTACTTTAAAACAGAATGGTCGAACAGCTCATGGAGAGAATAAAATGTTCAGTGACAGCCATGAGGCGATCAAAGGAAACAGAAACACGATGACGGTAAATGATCCTTGTTCTTTCAGGAAGAATCCGCCTTTTCCATCTTGCACTGCTGCAGCATGATTAGGTGGTGCCAAACACTGATGTGTTGAGCGATGCCTTGAATTAGCTCAACTTAATCAGCCTCTTGCGCTGAGCAGAGATGCAATCTGCTTCCTCGAGCTGAGGGATGAAAGCCAGCAGGTGCCTTTGTGCAGGACTGATAAAGAGATGGGATTGATGAGAGGGAGAAGGTGGAGTTTAAGGGATTAGTCTTTGTGTCTGATATTGCCATGTTGCTTTTTAAAAAATCCTACAAAATAGAGTCTGCTTTTAATTACAGCTAATTTGGTCCTGTTTTTGATCCTGAGCTTTACTTGCATCATTTGTCGACGACTACTTTTCCGCTGAACTGTACAGAAACAGGTTTGAGCTCTTTTTATTTTTTGTAGTCCTTAACAGAAGTCCCAGAATGGAAATTTTGGTGGCTTCCTTAATTATTGCTTTAAACGTGCTTAAAAGCTGCATAGCTTTCAGTTCCTCAAATCTTCAGCCAAATCTGACTGACTTTTTCCTTTCACTTTTATTTCTCTGTGTCCTCTGCCCAGCCTTGGCTGGTTGCGATCGCCTGTACCTTGAATGCGCGAGGAAGAAGCACGGTGCTAATTTAGCTGCCGGGAAAATGCCAAGTGGGTAACTCTTGGGTGTGATGCCTCCTGTTGAGGCGCAGTCATCCATTCCTCTCTTCCCCTCATTTCCTGGGCTGCTTTGTCAGTTGTGCGTGCTCATCCACTGTCTTCAGCCTCAGTGGGCCGAGGTGTCTGTGTGCATTCTGATCACCTCTCATCGGTCGATGGCTGATTTAAATCAGTCTTCTCTGTGGATCCCATAAACCCCCTAATGCTTCCAATATAAAACTTTGTGCCCAGATACCTCGCACTTGGCTCTTTTAGAAGATCTGGGCGAAAAACAAATGCTTCAGACGGTACCTCCGTTTTACTCACGAGCAACACAAAGACAGCATTTTCCCTTAGGCAGGGTGTGGTGCTTACACATTGTTTGAGTGGTCGTGCTCATGGAAGACTTTTTCACCACAGGCCTCAGCCTTAGAAACACTTAGGATGTTATTTTTCCGCTTTCCAACAGCGCCATTGGATCCAGCAGCTCCAGAAGCCGGTGTTTGTTTTGACACAGCCGATAAGGTACGAACTTTACACCTATCGGACCACTTGGGCTTGCATCTTTTTCAGTTCTAATAAGCAGAACTTCAGAGTGCTGCAGCCTTCTTTCTAAATGTACCCATACTTGACTGTTGTTATCAAACTGTCCTCACCCACTTTTGAGGAAGTTACACCCAGACCGTTCCTTTGTCGCATGTGGAAATAACCATGTCCTTTTTTTTTTTTTCCTTTTCCATTTCACACTCCTTGTACATTCTCGAGAGTAAGTCAAGAGGGTTGAAAATGTATATCACACCCAGACTAATTTTATAAACCGGCACTTATAAACCTCCCCCCTGAGCTGCTACAGACAAGAGCTCCTAGTCAGGGAGAGAGGCCACAAGCAAGACAGCAACATGTGACTGCGGCTCAGTGCCAGAAAACAGTGCAAGAAGGGCTCTTTGTTGGAGACTCCCTCTCGCTGCTTTTTCCACTGCTGAATTAAGGCCAGCTGCTAATGTGGTTCTGCATGTGACATAACCACCGAGGGTAAATTGAGCTACGATATGCACAACACCAGAGAAGAATCGCTGCATTGAATACCACAAGTTGACTGAGGGCCTTCTTCGAGAAATTCTGTTAGCGCGATTAAAAGAGCACCGTTATGATTCCGAAATGCTTTACGTTCCACAAGCTTAAGTGGTTAAGTTTGTTTTCGCCCCATCTGCGAGTGTCTTGTGACACTTAATGGAAAGAAGGAAAACATTTCAGCAACAGTCACCTGAATCATGGTCAAATGTTTCCTTTTAGGATGTCTGTGCCCTAGCAAAGTTTCCACCGTGTCTGTGGAATTGTATCATACTCTAATTCCGCTACATATTAACATTTTTTCTGTTCTTTACCCTACATCTATTTATGGTGCAATAAAATACCACAAAGCTAAGCTGTATTTATACTTGAGCGGTTGGGTGGAATGGTTAGGAAGAGCAGTTCCTATTCCCTGGTATGATCCGTTGTATGACTGAAGAAACAGCTGCTTGTCCGCTTGACAGCTTCCTTTGACTTACCTGAAGTATTAATGACACCAGAGGGACCTGGTCATGATCATAAGATTTTTAATCTTGATGTTGTCACTCATGCCATAGATTTGTTTCCAGGTATGCAGTCCCTGTCAGTCAGAGCTGCAGCCGTGTTATTTTATTTTATTTTTTTTAATTATTAATTATTACACCTTTCTCGTGGCTAAAATGGGATGTTCACCATTTCATTTGAAGCCAGCTTTTAAATATAATGTGTGTACAAGCACATTTTAATGCTTGGCGCCAAATCAGTCCTCATTTGACTTAAGGCAGTAGGTGATGATATAACAGCCGAGATAGTGAGGATCACACATCTCTTGCATTTCTGCTGTTCTTCAAAGCTCCTTAACACTCTTTCCTCCAGTAACACTGTGTGTTTCTCTCTGTGTGGATGTGTCGGTTTGTGGTATGGAATGGAGCACTTACTACCATTAAGGTTGGAAGGAATAGTCCAACATCTTTTGGATACACTCTCTCTCTCTCTCTCTCTCTCTCTCTCGCCACCTGACCATTCTGCTGGTCTTGTGACATTTGGTTTGAAAATCTACAGTTGCCGTCTAATAAGCTGTTGCATAAAAGGCAGAGTCTGTGCTCCAACTGCCTGTCAGCTAAAGGCAGTAACCCATGGATCCCTGTATGTTTGAACTGTCTGTTTTTCTCCAAATACCCTCCAGGAGACTGACGATAACGGGGGATGACATTTGCGAAAGTTAGCACTGCAGTATTCATTGTTATTCTGGGTGATGCTAATTCAGATAAGGCAGCCAAAGCAACACTTTAGGACAAAAGGACAGAGAAGAAGTGAGATAAGCAATGTGAGTCTGGCTGACGATGTGAATTTGCATGGGCTCGTCTGGCTGTTGGTAGGTTGCTGGCAGAAGCTGAGGCTAGCTGAATGAATGCGCTGGACTGAGCTTCCAGTGTGAAATGTGAGGACTGGACATCTTAGCTTGTTAATAGCTAGTAACTTGCATATTTTAGATGGTATTTGCTAGAGGGGAACAAGTACTTTAGCAGTAATTAGTTACTGAATGTTTCCAGTAAACAGTGTAAAATGCATGCAAAATTATTTTACATTTTAATTTAATAGCATGACTGTATACATGTATATGTATGTATGTATGTATATATATATGTGTGTATATGTGTGTATATATGTGTGTGTGTGTGTGTGTATATGTGTGTATATATATATATATCAACTTTACAGGCTTTGCAATGCAAATTTGTGCATTTATTCAGATTCAGTTTGCACCCTGGCTTTTGTGTACTGTATATTTGTATAAATGTGTCTACTGCACTATATGCTTAATAACACATGACTGAAGTTGTGCTGTTGAGAAAACACATGTATTGGATATGCTTTAATATCGCCGCTTGTATCCTCTCGGCATTTATTTCTATTTGGACGTTGTTGGGTGAAAACCTTGTCGGATATTCTCCCTAGGTTCACCAAGATCAAACTGCTGGGACACTGTGTAATATATTGGGACAATGCATAAAGTATTGGTGTGCTTTACGTGAAATGTTGGTACTCGTTGGGTAAAAAGTATTAGGACACTTTAGAGGAAGTTTTGGGGCACTGTGTCTAACGTGTTGGGGCATTTTGAGTAGAGAATTTGGACACTGCACAAGTTATGGGACATTTGAAGTAAAGTATTGGGGGACTTTCTGTGAAATATTCAGACACATTTGTGTAAAAGTTTTGGAGCACTTTAACTGAGTGAGAAGAACATTAGCACACATTGCATAAAGAATTGGACCAATTTACCTAAAGTATTAGGACATTTTTTGCATAAGGTTTTAGGGCATGTCTATGGCAGCTCAGGTGAAGACCTATATTCTTTGACCCAATTTTAAATAATGCATCTCTCGTTAATGGACATGGTGTCCTTCTCTGTACCGTCATTAGATGATTACATCTTTACAGAATCCTTCTCTTTAGAAGCTTAAGAAAGGCTGAGTTGCCTAGCTGGACTGTGTAAGACACTAAAATGTCTTATCTTAATATGCAAATATTTGCCGTAACCAAGTCATGTTTGAATTGACTGACAATCATTGAAGACTGAGATTTGTTTACATAATGTTCGTCTCAGAAACAGGCTTGGTTTTCTGCTGAGGTAATCACACTTCTAATTTACTGATTACTTTGCCGGTTAATCAAAGATCCCAGATCCTACAGTGAGTGGCTCCACAGCTCGTTATCTCAGTGCACTAAATGAAAACACTAGACTCGTGCAAATGGTCCCGTACATCAGTGCAGATCGCTTTAAAGCTTCAGGAGGTGCCACACAGGCAAGCATGGAGGATGCTTAGGAGAGCGAAAGACGGTGGTAGGGATGTGAAAGTGCTAGCCATTGCTATGGCCTTTATTTGTCACTTTGTCTTTTTCACGCCTTTGTGTTGGTTTTTGGCTTTCTGGCTTTGTTGAATGAAACTGAATGCCTCACTGGATCAGTTTTCTCCATGTGGGATTAACTATGAATATACTTATAACAATTGCCGGGTTTATTATCAAACATTCATGCACCTATAGTTCAATCTAGCTAGCTATCTAAGCTCACATTCAGAGTCGTAGTTAGTCTAGTCTCTGCATGACAGTTTCTACATGGAATTGGAATTGACCTCTATATGAACAACACACAGCCAAAACCTGAGCAACAAAGCCAAGCCCCGAGCTTCCTCTCTCATTCCCCTTCTCAGCTCTTTTAACGATTTATATATTCTTGTCTTTTTTTCCCCATTGGTGTTCTGCCTCTTTCTTGAGCACGCTCTGTTATTTAGCAGCCTACAGGACAGAGTAGTTTCTAAATGGAGTGACGATCCACACAGGCTTTTGGGTGTGTCTGAGCGCATGGGAGGAGGGATGGAAACAGGAAAAAAAGGAACGAAAGACCTAACTACAGAGTGGAAAGTTTTCTAGTGTTATTTTTTTTCCTCCTCGACATGTTTCCTTCATTCAGGCAGTCAGAGTGAGTTGTGTTACAGCAATGTAACCGAAAAGGGGAGAATATGAATATAAATAAGCCTGGAAGTTAAAAATAAATGGTTTGGAATGGTATTCCTCTCTGTGCTTCACTTCGGCTAGGTCGGAATGCAAACTGGCACAAAAAAAAAACAAAAAAAAAACAGTGGAATGCTTGGAATTGGGCTTTTACATGCCTGTTAGGTGAGGCTGCACTGGGTGAGAACACACACACACACACACACACACACACACACACACACATGCACGCACATGCACGCACATACACATTCATTCAGAGTCTTGCAGAACAGCATTTGCCAAAACAATGTGTCCATGTCCTGGAACACCTTGACTACCTAAAAAATATTACTTTGACGACTGAAGCATTCCTGTTTTCTTCCGACTGAAACCAGGAAGCATTCCAGACCTTTGTGTTTTAGGTAAAAAAAAATAATAAATTTTTTTTTTTTTTTTTTTTCTCCAGAACATGGCCGCGTTTGCAACCAGCTGTCAGTGTGGAAGGAATTAATGGTCTGCGACAATGATTGCTAAAAGATATTCTGTGCTGATGGATCTCAAAACCTGTCCGTTTAATGCAACTCTAAACTTAGGGAGTGACAACATTAGAGCTAAAGGGAAGCGAGCATTAATGCAGGGATCCCCCCCCCCCTCCCTCCAATACACCCACCAATGCTTTATTAATAGCCCATGGCTTGACTTGGGACATCCCCCACTTCCCCCTAACTGCACAACACCAGCAGAGCTCGGCTTCCCCCATCTAGCCTCGCAAACAAGGTTTAGGTTACCTTTTAAAACTTTTCAGCTGTGTGGATTGAAAATACACAGACTGCACTGATTGGCAGATTTCAGCCCCAGGTCTTTGTTAGAACTGTACAGTTTTTTTTTTTTAATTAAAAAGTGTAGAAACGTTAATTTATTGTAATAGGATTTATAGCATTACATGGTTTGGAGTTAAATTGAATAAACTAGCAGCTACTATGAAAGCTGCAATTTTATAGCATTGTATTTTGAGTACTAACAGTTCCTGATGCAAGAACATGGATTATAAATGTATTTGCCATCCTTAATTTCATAAGCTCATAAGTTCCTGTTTACAAAATTGCTCTTTTTAACTATAGAGTTATAGAAGGGAAATTGTTTACAACTGCACTATCCGGTTGTCACCCTTTTGAGTCTGGTTCATGTCAAGCTTTCATGTCCTCTCAGGGAGTTTTTCCTTGCTACCATTGCCTCTGGCTTGCTCATTAGGGATAATTTTTACATTCCTGTAAATCCGCTTTGTGACAGTGTTCATTGTTAAAAGCGCTATACAAATAAAATTGAACTGAATTCATTTTTGACTGATGGATTTTGTCACATTTTTGGATATGAAACAGACAGATGCAAGAAAGCCTCCCATCTTATGCTTAGTAATGTTTCATATCTGAAGTGAATTTAATTTCCAATCCCCCTGACATGTGGGTATGAAATTCTTTTAGAAATAAACCCATCCTTCAAGACGCATGAAGCCAGCCAAGCATGAACTGCTGCTAGTACTGCGTTACATGGCAACGCAACACAATCGAAGGAAATCGCTGTCTGTCCTTTTCCGCATACATGAGCTCACAGATGCCCAAAATTTGCCAGTGTCACTATGATTGACAGGGGAGAGAGAGTATGCCATCCCTCACATTCCGAGAGAACAACCACTTTTGCTCTTTTGACTCCTGGCCACGGATGGGTGTGACATCTTTTCTTTCTTTAAAATTCCACTCCTGTCGGCTTCTGAAGATATTCTGACCAATCTGGCCTACTCCTTCAGTTATTTTTGTTGAGAAGGGAGAGTGTAGCTCCTATGTTCCAAAATATAAACAAATTAGTAATCATGTCCCTGACTAGCATAAAGCAGTTACTGAAGATGAATGAATGGACACTGTAAACACCTCACAAGCTAGACCCGCAGCTCCCAGCATGCCCCCATGCTCATTTCTCCCACGAGAAATAAACACTTGTCTGCATGAGAGTAATATTGGCTATTCGTCATTTGTTACCAAAGCGAGGTTGGATAGTTGGATTTTGATAATTACAAAGAATGTACAGTCCTACAGAAAATTCCAAAAAAGTACAAAATGTGTTGGCGGTTACGCAAAGCCATATTGTAAATTTGAGTTTTGAGATAAGCATACGATGGGTTGCAATCATGAGCTGTTATTGGGAACCTCAGGTGAGGTCCATCTTTCTGGGAACCTCAGACGTTCTGAGGTCAGGTAAGACCGTTACTGCAACAGGAACTTAAATTACAAGTGCAGATATCTCAGAGATGAAGAAACAGAAGCCACATCTGGATCACGCAGGGTGTCCTTGCGTTCGGTCTTCATAGTCAAAGAAACCATAGCAGGTTAGGATATTGCAGTGAAAATCATTTTGGGGCAGCAGGAGTGCACATACAATCATTTCTTGTGTGTTATTGTGTTCATGCAGGAACATTTTAGTGTTGGTGTTTAGCTTGCACAGTTTGTTTTGTGCAGTAATGTTATAAGATGTGTGTTTGCATCATTGGTCTCATGTATGTTCTTGGACTGATTTTTCCATTACGGTCTACTGATCCCTTCCTTCCCATACCTCCCGAGTCTAAAACTGACATTGGATGAGCTTGAGATGGCTCTTTTCAACTGTGGTTGAAATCTAAACCGGCGGTGTGATGATGTGGAAAAAGAGCTCGATTGCTATTGACCATGTGCCTGATAGCCTGCTGTCAGAGTCTGCAGTAAGGCTTGGAGGTGAGAGATTTTTCAGGCTTGCCTGACCTGTATTGTGAGAGCATTCACTGAGTGATTCGTAAGAGTGCATTTTAGTTATGGGCAGTGCTTTCAGAAGGATAACGGGGAAATTCTAATCACGTTTTTAGCAATCATGTCTCACAATGCATCTTGAATTTATTGTAGACTCACACCTGTATCTGACTGTGCCATTCCTGCTGAGCCAAATCTTCCATTAAAGAGTCATCGAAAATGGCAGAGTGCAGACACGCTCAGACAGTGCTCTGGAAGAGCTGAGAAATGGCTGTCTCCTCTTTACCTTTCAGAGATTAGTGTGCCTTCACACCTACTTTTCTTGTCACTACATGTCAAGGCAACAAATTGAACCAGTGGCACGTTGTGCTGAGATTCTCTCATCTTTGACTGGAATGTTTATCACAGTGCACTAGGACTGCAACAAATAGTTGCTGACCTCTAGAACATTGGTAAGAATAGAAAGAGGTTTTATTTTTGGGTGTTTTGGCTATGTCACTTGATTTTAGAGGGAAAATATTCAGAATATGCCTGAGCCTGTAATGGTCTGAGGAATGTTTTGAAGTTGATTTGCTGGTGAGAATGGCAATTAGGTTATAACGTTTACAACAAGTATTTAATCTGGAACTTCATAGTAAGAGCCAAAAGGTGTTCTGGACTACTCTGGCAGTTATTATTGAGTTTCCTTGAACAT
This sequence comes from Pangasius macronema, assembly GCA_037577455.1. NCBI lineage: Eukaryota > Metazoa > Chordata > Actinopteri > Siluriformes > Pangasiidae > Pangasius > Pangasius macronema. Next base: position 7,264,638 of record CM074964.1, on the reverse strand, counting down.
TATGCATGTGCTTGTGTGAAAATGGTACCAGTGTCTTTGAAGTAGAATTTCTTTCCTTCTTTTTTCTTTTCATTTATTTATTTATTTATTTATTAAGTTTGTTATCAAGAAATGGCAAAGCACAAACTCCTCTGTTATAAAGACTTCAAGTCGGAAAACTTACCACTGACTGTTACAAAACAGTGACACCGGAGACTTTTTTAAGTAAACATCACCTTACAGAAAATTTCTGTTATTATTGTTTGTTAAATAAAAAAATTTTTTGGGTAAGATTACTATAGATTACTATATTGTAGGTTATAGAATATAGGCTATTATAGTTACTGTACTATAAGAAGATTACTATAGTTATTGTACTATAAGATTCTATACTTACTATACTGTAAGATAATTACTATATTTACTATACTATAAGATTTCTATAGTTATTATTCTATAAGATTACAATGGTTACTATACTACAGGATGATTACTATAGTTTCTATACTATAAGATTTCTATAGTTATTATACTATGATTACTATAG
>CM074964.1:7242479-7264075 GCA_037577455.1 Pangasius macronema | reverse complement strand
ACTATAGTAATCTTATAGTATAGTTAATATAGTAATTACCTTACAGTATAGTAACTATAGTAATCTTATAGTATAGTTAATATAGTAATTACCTTACAGTATAGTAACTATAGTAATCTTATAGTATCGTTAATATAGTAATTACCTTACAGTATAGTAACTATAGTAATCTTATAGTATAGTTAATATAGTTACTATACTATAAGAAGATAATTTCTATAGTAACTATAGAAATGTAGAATGAATGCATTAATATAACCTTTGATTTGCCTTACAGTTAAACTATTGTCAAAGGTGCTGTTACAGAAAATAAAACACCTTCTGACCAATCAGATTTATGAATTCCACAGCACTGTGGTGTAATGAATATTAACATAGCCTTGTCCTTCTGATGGTTTTTAGCAGCTGAATGTCGTATTATGGCTTAACAGATCGTCAGTTCTCAAAGCTCTTACCTTCCCTTTTGTCATTTGTGTTTTATTGTGTGCTTTTGAGCTGAGACAGTAAATGACATCCTTGATGTTTTCTTTGGCCTATACTGTGTGCTAATGTATAAGCTGTTGTGAAAGATGTCTCACTTTGAAATGATTCATCACTCAGTGGGTTAAAGCAATGCTGTCAAGTCTGGAGTTGCATTACTTTGTATGAAAATATGGCCAGGATTTCTTTTTCAGCACCATGTTTTTTTTCCCTGACTACCTGTGATGCAATAAATACCTGGTTACTGATTTCATTATTCGAACTGCCTTTATATCTGGAACCAGAGGTTTTGGTGACAGGACACGGATGCTTGAAACTCCTGCAAAGTCCTGTACTGTAATTTCATTTTCACTGATCCATGGCAGCCTGAATAATGACAAATTACACCTTCCGATTCTATCAATTGCTAGTTTCGTGATGCTCTGTCTAACAGTTCTATCTTGTTTCCATGATCAAACCACGATTTGACTATCATTATCATCTTCCCCACGGGCCATTGCATTGATTAATTAGCAGGGAGATAAAAATAATTCAGGGAGATTTAAGTTGCTGGTTGATGAGCCGAACTCAGCTCAAGAGCAAGTGCGAAATGATCTCATGTAGTCTTGTCCAACAAAGAGCCTGTATGTATATGGTTTATTACAACCTTTTTTTTAATTGAGTCTTCCAGAAGGGACAGTTGATAGGGCTGTGTAAATAGGGGATAAGGATGATATAGTCCTGGAGTGACTCAGGAGTGGAGTGGACTGGAGGGGCGGATGTGGAATAGATTAATTTTCTTTTATTAATTGATAAGATCTGAAGCTTGGAGAATGGCCCTCATCATGATAATAGCCAGCCCTTGCAATTGAGAGCTAATTCATTGTGTCCCTCAGTGCTTGATTTTTCACCTTTTAAATTGCAATTAGCTTCGAGTTTGGTGCTGCGTCCTACATTCTTGCTTCTTCATCTCTATAAGGCCGCAGGCAACTGCTGGGATTATTATCAAACATTCATGTACTTATAGTTCAATCTAACTAACTATCTAGGCTCACTGTCAGAGTTACAGTTGGTCTAGTCTCTGCATGACAATTTCTATGTGCAGTTTGAATTAACATCTAAATGAATAACGCACAGCCAAAACTTCCTCTCTCATTCCCCTTCTCAGCTCTCTTAAGGATTTATATATTCTTGTCTTTTTTTCCATTGGTGTTCTGCCGCATTGGAGAATACCTTGAGCGTTTGAGCATCTACAACATACCTCTCTCCTGTAGGGCTTATTGTTTCTATCGTTGTGAATGCAACTCTCAATTACACAATTTTAGCTGGATAGCAAATGTCTAGAGTCTGGTCTGATCCCCGAGTTGAATAAGCTCCGTGGACATGGCGAGCGAATCCAGATTGGGGAAATTGAACAAACAAAACAAAAAAGCTCAAACCATACACACTATAAGCATAACAATGCTCTTACCTGTCCTAGCTACCAGCAGCTAACTAACTAGCCTGACTTATTAGCTAGATTTGATTTATTTTTATCAGTAATAAGGCCATGAGGAGGTTGTTTGTCTTAGTTGCAGCTTGACCGTATGCAGCCACAGTTGTATTGGTAAATGTCCAAAAAATGTCCAAGTTGTTATTTTTAGTTACAGTGCAACTCTAAGAATATTGGCAATGAAATATTTTCAGTTCAGCAGGTCATAAATCGCGTTCTGTTCATTCACTAAAAAAGACTAATTTTTCACTGGTACACTTTGTTTTTCTTGCTTGCCTTCCAAAAATTGCTTGCTGTCGCTTGTTTTTTGGAATTGCTCCATCTGCATTTTTATTATTATTTTTTTTTTAAGTGACCACATCCACTTCTCTTAGGATTATCTATAAATCATGCAACACCCCCCTACATTTTTTTATGGTTGCCAAAGTCTACATTAGTGTGTTTTGTTTTATGAGTCTCATCTTTTTTATTGGTTCAGTTGGTTTCACATTTTTTAAAGGAAAAACTTTTTATACTTTTTTCTGCTACATGTGGTCTACATATTAACAAATAGAACTGTTGAATTGCGAAACAGTTGGCGTACCATTGGAATTATTTTCTGTAGTCGTACCATTGCCAATATGTTTGTTTCAGTAGTCAGTATCTGAAAATGAAACGCTCAGTCTTGTTCATGACATCATTTTGTTGCGTGTCATTGTAAAACATGTTGTGCCATTAGACACAGAGACTGCCAATTAATATGAATTTAAAACACAAATTAAAGAAAAACAAATTGATTGGTTGACACCACTCAAGATATGTGTCCGTGCACCTTTAATTAGGTCTTAGGTTTATAACTGCCGCTATAAAATCCTAAATTGTTTCATGAAATGTTGCATATACACACTGACCGGATTAAAACAGGATTGCACATGCTCAGAGTGTAATTATTGCTGCTATGCGGCACAAGATCGCACACGTCTCCGACTGCTTAACGTGACTTCAACCCAATTTTATTTATTTAGCGCTTTTAACAATGGACATTTTCACAAAGCAGCTTTACAGAAATGTATAAATTCTGGATATAAATTTTAAATTGATCAGTTTATCACTAATGAGCAAGCCAGAGGCAATGGGTGGTGAGGGAAAGCTCCCTGAGAGGACAGGAAGAAGAAACCTTGAGAGGAACCAGACTCAAAAGTGAACCCATCCTCATCTGGGTGACACAGTGTGATTATAAATAATTTCTCTTCTATAACTGTGTACTATATAGTCAAAAAGAGCAATTGTGTGAACTGGAACCTATGAGCTTATGAGCAACTTATGAATATGAGCATCAGAGTCTGAATTCGTTATAGTTTTAACTTGGTCTATTGTATTGAACTTAAGTTATTAACTGTTCAGTGATGGAGACTTGAGTGCAAATTGTTCTTAGCAATTGCAGTCCTAAGGCAATCCAAGGAAGGATTTACAGGACATGATTAGACATGAGATTCCACATCGACAAACTGGAAAATAGATGTTACAAAATGGACTATGAAGTAGCCCTTTAAGGGAGAGTGGGCTACATACAAACTCTGACATTTTAAAGTATTGTGTTCACTGTTTTATAAAGTAGCACTTTCTTGTCTTAAAAAACCCCGCGACACAGTTTGAAACTCGAGCTGACCATCTCTGCTGAGCGCTGACCTTGGTGTGCCTTCTGTCAAGTACACAAACGTTGCCATTTGTCCTGCTTCCTCCCCAGAGGCCCTGTCCTGTCACTCAGCCCTGTTTATCCCCTCTTCAACCAGGAACTCCTGAGGGAACTGGCTGTTCGGCTTCTATAACGACGGCACTCGAGGAAAAAGAGGAGCAACAGCACCTTGTTTGCTGTTGTCTCAGAGTGTATAAGCCAAGCCCTAATGCCCTCGTGTCATAGTCAAGAGTAATGCATTACCTCTGGAGAGGCTTTTCTCAACCACGTTGTTTTCTCATAATGATTGCTCATTCCTATGGCTGCGCACAAGCATGCTAATTTGAATTCTCATTTCAGTTTGAAGTGACATCCGTCCCCGTTATGGCTAGCCTCACTGCTACTCTGTTGTGACTAATCTAAGGCAGAAGAGTGGGGCAATACAGAACATAGAGAACACCGTGGTGCATGTTAAGTAATGTCAGCTGTCTGTTCCCTCTCTAATATTTTTCCACCAGCTGGACTCCCTGCACTGAAGAATGCATTATCTTAGAGAACTGCGCCGCTAGTTTGTAGAGCTACAGCTGCCGTTCGGTTGCTCAGTCAGTACGAGTTAAACATTCCTCAAAACACTGCACTGATCATTGGGCGGTGGGCGTTGTGTGTAAATGTTTTCATAAAATTCCTCCCAAAATTTTTGGTAATGCAGATTTCCCTTCTGTAATGCAACTCAACCATTGCAGCGAGTCAGCTAACATAGACACATGAACTCTTCTTCATTTTGTACAGTGACATTTAATTTGGCAGATTGAATGGCTATGCTTATTTGGCTTCTTTTAAGGATTTGTTTTGAAGTGAAGTGAAGTGACTTGTGGCCAAGTATGGTGATCCATACTTGGAATTTGTGCTCTGCATTTAACCCATCCAAGTGCAAACACACAGTAGTGAAAAAACCCGGAGCAGTGGGCGGCCATTTTAGCTGAGACGCCCGGTGAGCAGTTGGGGGATCGGTGCCTTGCTCAAGGGTCTCACCTCAGTCGTGGTATTGAGGGTGGCAGAGAGNATCCCTGCCGGACCCGAGACTCGAACCCACGACCTTCGGGTTACAAGTCCGACTCTCAGACCATTAGGCCACGACTGGTTTTGCTTTGCTTTCTTTCCAGTCAATCATGTGAAGTGACAAGAGTTTTCACAAAATACCGAAATAAGTAAGCTATTTAAGCCTGACAACGTAATTGTGTATAAAATTGCAAACTCATGCCACTCGAGCTTCAGATTAGTAAGTATCCTTATACATAAATTTCCCCAACTCAGCAGCTTTTGTAAGATTCCGAACTAACTGGTTTTTCAAGAATAGCAGCTCCAGAAGCTGTATTTACAAATACGTTAGCTCCTATCCAGCTTGTTAAATGAGGCTTTTTGTGAAATTATGGTCACCATATCACTGCAGCCCTCCAGCAGGACAGATGACTTTAAGGCTCTTGGCACTCTTGGTTGATTCTGGAAAACAAGTGTGCCTTCTGGCTTCTGGGTCCAGCACCTTGGGACCTTTCTTCATTGTGGTGGTTTACACTATAGTGGTAGATTTAACTGCGTTCCGCCGAGCTGCCTTTTTTTTTTTTTTTTTTAATTATATAAGAGTAATTTGAAACCATTCTTTTGTCATTTCAATTGTTCAGGTACTGAATGAGCTCAACATGTTATTTATAGGGAGGAAAATCAAATGGAAGCCAAGGTCAGCTCTGGTACTGCTGCTCTTTTGCTTTTTGGCATTGCTTCTTACTCACACTTAGGTTGTTTTGTTTCCCAGTGTGTTTCCCAGTCATTTTTTTTCTTCTAACTCTCAACACTACACTTCCCCTTTTCACTATGCCAAGGCCATAAAACCTACGCTATCATTTTCCTCAGCCCCCTCCTTTCCTTTTTCCTCTCGTTCCTTTCTTTTTAACCTCCCCATTCTGTATCCTTAGTAGCCCCCCCTACACCCCCCCCTTCCCTACCGGTCACATGACTGGAGGGTGTGGGCTTTGTGTTCTAGGCAACTGTGAATGATTCAGTAATCCAGCATGAGCCAGGGATTGCACACACACATCAACTGTAAAAAAAAAAAAAGAAAAAATGTAGTCATACAGACCTGCCAGCCTTCAATCATTTTGCGTAGGAGCTTCACGTTTTAACATCGGAGTACACTGGTACGTGTTATCACTCATAAATTCATCAGATAAGCTGTCTCCTTTATTTCTTGCCAAAAACCTTCAGACGAGTCAATCAGTATCCGAGTCTGTGTATGTAGTTTGAATTCTTTTTGATATGAACTAACCTAGAAGCCCTGTCCCCTTTCCCCTATCTCACATTAGTAATGTTTTGACTCATGCTCTCGTCTCGACTTGATTTTCCTGTTTGAACGCTGCACTGGCACGGCATCCGGGCCTTCTTTAAATGTGAAATAAAATCTATCGGCGTATGTTCAGCTTAGCTCACGTTCAACACGTATCTAGTTAACGTCATTTACCTAGATTTCAGGGATGCCACTGAAAAATCTCAGACCCAAACAGCACTTTTAGTTTTTGGCCAAAAGAGAAAAAGGGCTGAAGATTTTGACAGTTTAAAGATTAGGCTTTCAAAACAATGCTAATGGTAATGATGATAAGAAAATGATAAGTTTGAGCACCAGTGAGAATGTTGGCTGTGTGGAAGCATTTTCTACAAGAGACATTAAAATAAGAGATTTGTAAAAAGACGTGTGAAGTGGGAATGGATTGCGTTGAACTTTTGCTGAGACTACGCGTTATTCCTCTTCAGACTTGGTAGATTTGCTGTTATTTTTAAAGTTTGCTGTATAGCAGACTGATGCAGGACAGAGAATTCTGAGAAAGTTGGAATTCTGAGAAAAACTTCATATTTGTTATGCCAAAATCGTCCGTGTAAACAGTCATGTCTGCATGCAGCTGGATGCAGATGTTTTTCGAAATCAGATTAATTTTAGTTTCACAGGAGTTGTGCTTTGGTCTGGACCGTCACTGTGAGGTTCGAATAATGGAATAATGGAAGCATGGGAAAGCTCCAGTTCTGTCAGTGTTGTGCAGACTGGCGCAAACGAGAAGTGAGCCCTGCGTACAAACACCTGGCTCGATGTGCTGTGACTCATTATAGTGGTATTACACAATCACTCAATGTCTCAGGGAGTTCCTCCTTTCCATGGCGAGCATGGGTGTGTGTGTGTAGGTGGGGTTGGTGCAGGGAGAGCAGCTGAGCTGTGGGCTCTGCATTCTGCCGCTTTAGTATGCAAGGCAGGTGTGGCTGCAGTCAGAGGGAGGCAGGGTGCAGGCCGCCACACACACACACACACACACACACACACATGGTCGCACACACATTGCGTATTCCAATACGGGCCAAGTTACATGACTGGTTACATATACACATCTGCCTGTTTCCCATCTTTCTTCACCTCCCTTGTTTGCTCCCTCAGTCTTTTCTCTCCTGTCTTTTCCGCCCCCTCTCTGTCTCTCTTACACAGTGTGTCTTCTCATCATGGCTGCCACCCTGCTGCAGAAACATCAAGCATCCAGTCCTCTGCTTTGATCTAAACCCTCTTTTCTCTCCGTCATCACCCCCACTTTTGTTTTGTGTATGTTTGCCCTCCGATCTGCTCGCTCTCTTGGTTTTCTGTTCCCTTGTCCGCGGCTCAGATGACTGGTGAATGCTAGACATCAGGGATGGGCTGCGATTCCCTGATACCAAAACCTCAGAAGCGCAGAAAAAATAAACAGCAATAGAAAAAAAAACAACTGTCCCAACACATTACTGAACACTGTGGCTTTCCTATATGTAAAAAAGGAGTTCTTATCACTGGCTGTTAGCAAGACGGCAGGGTTTGTTTTTCCTCTGTTTGCCACGGGGAATTCTTGACGGTCTGTTGCGCATCTGTGTTGCCTAAGCACTGAGTTAATACTCAAGCGCTCCATCTCTATGGATTTTACCACACAAGCATACACGTACCTGGCCTGAACCACGTTTGATGGAGGCCTTTCAGGGCCAATTCAATAGATGTTGAGCGCCAGCATCAATTATTAGAAGTGCATCAGCCCGTTTTATTCTCGTCTGATGACCTAGTGCACTTTGTGTTTTCCTCTGTTTGTGTGTGTGTGTGGGGGGGAAACACATCAGGGACTATCTTTGCAGGCTGGCGAGATGGGCAGCTCGTGTTTGAAATGAAATGTGTTGCAGAAAAACAAGCTTGATTTTAGGACATTTAAACACACTGGACTTTTTTTTTTTTTTTTTTTTTTTTTTTTGCACCACCTGCTTAGCGTCGCTGGGTATTTAGACACTTTCCCCTTTTTAGAGGTGCTGTTTTAGCCTGAAACATTTAAAGTTGCCGATGTAGAAGGATGAGTCATCTTGTAAAAGGAGAGAGAGAGAGAGAAAGACGGAGAGTAAATAAGGAAGGGAGGGAGGTGGAGCGAGGTGGAGGGAGGGAGAGGGAGCAGTAAGGCCTTTCTTTTGTGCAGCGATGTGGAGGTGGATCCAGAGCCTTAAGACCCACCTTGGCATTGCCAGTGCAGGACTGCAGAGGAAATGCATGGGCCGATGATTTACATCTACTGCCTACGAGCTCCAGCTCATGCTCTTTAATCTGAGAGCAGTGGCTCCCTCTCGCTCATTCTCTTATTTTCACTCCCCCGTCCCTCATTCTGCCCCCACACTTCATTCTGTCTCATTCAGTTCATGCCTCATTATTGGCATGACTGTTTGCTGTACAGTATTATATACTGCTTCAGTCTGAATTAAGTTCAACTTAACAAATATGTATAGCATACATATAAGCAACAGAATGCCAATAACTTCGGTAATAGATATTTTTCCCTACCTCGGTCTATCTTCATGATTGGAACTAAGGATGAGAAAAAAATGGATTATTAGATGTAGCTTGAGTCTATATTGACGCACAGATCTCCGTAATCATTTTTTTCCCCCCAAGCAATAAAGTAGTTCAAATACAATATGAAGCAAGGCATAACTAGATACAAGAAGTATATTTTGGCCATCAGTGAAGACCAGTTGGGTGGTGAAAAGTAAAGACATAGCGATCGTTCACACGATACACATGTAATGTCTGATCGATTCGATCGATCGTCTAAACTTCTACCTGTTTGAGTCTTGAGGAATTTGAAAGCGAATGTGTGACATTCGCAGGTTTTCATGGTTTAAAAGGGGCAAAAAATAAATAAATAAATGGCCATGCCATGTGCAAGCACTCATAGTTGAAGTGATTTCAGGAATACAACACACGTCTGAAATCAAAGCACATGTTTCCACCTGGAGATGGAAGAAAAACAGTTGTTGCTGCTGTTCCTGCACAACAGGGAACCCTCGAGCCAGTGGTAAAACATCCACTTACTTCAGAACGAGCGTAAGAAAGTACGACTTTGTGACTTCAGCAGTCTTTTAAGATTACGTGTTGCACTGTACAAGGTGATCGCAGTAAAATCTTGGCCGAATTCTACAACAAGCTATGAGACAGAACTGTAATTAAAGAAAGCTTCTGCTGATGTCATCAATCAGCGTGATCCGGGCTCAGGCAGAAAACAGGCTCGCATAAACTAACCTTCTTCAACGTGAGCTGAGGTGTGTTTTCTTTTTTTTTTTTTTTCCTGTCTGTCAGCAGGTCGGAACTATCGTATCTGTAGCTGTTCCATGCATTTTGTGTTCTTTTATGCTGTCCTCCTGTTGATGGCTTTTAGACAAGCTTCAGAGCACTGAGATTGGAATCCGAACTTTCTGACACTGCCAGAACTCGTCGCAAATCAGCAGCCGTCGCTAAATCAAGACTTCTTTTACTGCGAATCTTTTTATAATCTCATTATGGCGCCCAGAATCGAAATCCCATTGAATCATATGGAGCCTAAAGATTCCCAGTCCTCTAGAAACACCCCCCTCTCTTCTCTCTTTCAGTCTGTTTCTCTTATTCCCAATTCCGTCATTACACATCGAGCTCAGAGTAACCCAAGTGATGCACGTCGTCCCGGAATGGAGCACACGTCTGCACTTTCACTGCAGAGAGCGACAAGGATGCTTGACCCTCCTCGTGTTACTCATTTAACAGAGTAACAGAAAGTACCCAGAATGCACCCTCCTAATACCACGCCGTCACCGACGGATTATAGCCGAATACACAATTATAGAGCAGAGACGTTTTACCTACGAGACCACGACGAGCGAAGAGTCTCGAAAATACATCTTCGAAACGTGTCAGGAGGACTGAACAATTCATATTAGCTACAGTGACACACAGCACTACTGTATACCATGATGTTCAACACACATGATGTCTTAGCACAGATGCTTTAATATATATGAGACAAAGATTTACATTTATAGTTTCGTGAGCAGAAAAAGGCAGCACGTATTTCCTCCCTTATAAATAACGTGATGTATTTATAAGTGAAGCGTTTACAGCTGGATGTGGGCGGATTTGTGATATTTGATATTGTTGATTGATATAATTATTACTGGTTAATATTATTTTTTCCCTGACAATGTGCGTGTGGTGATGTAGTCAAAAATGGAATGTCTAGAGGCAAGATTGTTTTGATGGAAGAGGAATTTTGTCGCCTCCTCCCTGAAACACCCTGACATATTAAATATATTTATATTGGAATAGGTTATATTGATGTGCTTAGCAATTCTGGTGCTAATTTGTTGGTTGCTGCTGTATTTTATCAGCATGTATGCTGCATGTATGCTGCATGTATGCTGTATGTATTCAAGAAGGACAGTCACCAATCACCAACACAAGACGCGACTTCAGTGCACCCCTGTACGCTCGACCTGTCCTTTTCCTCTAAAGCGCTGCCGCGTCGCTCTCTCTAGGTAGAGCTGAAGCAAGGGCTATATCCTACTGCATCCTATCAGCAGGTAGTCGAAAGGCGTTGTGGGTAATGGAGGAAACCAATGACCAAATTGAAAGTAGACTATCACGTTGAAAGGAGTAGATAATTTCATCACGAAATGAATATTGGACGCCATTTAAGATCATGTTAATTAACTATAAAGAATAGTATGCAAGTCATTGAGGGTGGATTTGTCCTTTACGTGATTGCTGCTGATGGTTCAGGTGCAAAAAAAAAGTCATGTTTGATTACAGAGTGTCTTTTAAACAGCATTTTAGTATGATCATATTCATATTTGTGTCATACTCACTTAGGCAGTGTTTTTGTTTACATTCCACTTTCTGAAAATGAACGTGATTTCACTACGATTATGATATAAACTTTAGCAAGACGCATTGATGAAAAGATTAAATTTGAAAGAAATTCAGATCAGGAAAACATCTCAGCCGATTCTACACAAGTGCAGTGAGTGAATCAAGCACACTGCTCTTGCTTTTTAATCACTGCTCAGAGTATGATGTCAGTTTGCGGAGGCTCAGCAGCTCAGATTGACGCATGAATATGCATGAAGAACTTTACGTGGGCAGCTCAGGCACTTCCCTCCCTCCACTCCTCATCTGCCCTCAATGCACCAGCTCTGCCTCTCTGTGTGGGCTTTCCAGCATTGCTTTAATGCACGACTGGTGCCAGAAGTTCACAGACAAGAGCACAAATTGTTCCCCATGCAGCAATAATGCATAGTTAATTGAGAACATTGAAGGCAACTAAAGGCACCGAATCAAACAAATGTGTAATTAGAAAACAGACATATATAAATGTTCTGGACGTTTATTGCACATCAACACGAGTAAAAAAATTCGACCTTTATACGGACAACCCGAATTGAAACAACAACCTCCAACGTAAAACGAATCAGTTTGGACATACATTATTTTTATTTTTGTTTTTTGCTTGTATTCATGGATATCTCAGGTGGTCTCACTGATTATTAATTTTTTTTTTTTAGTTATTTTTTTATTTCCATGCAGAAGGTACATGCTTAACCCATGGAGTCAGGGGTTTTATTGTGGTTTTATTGCTAGGAAGCTAGCTGCTTGTGGTGGTAGGTTAAGTCCTGTAGGTTAGGGACCTGTAACAGATACACATTTAGTCTTTTCGTGTCCAACTCACCAGTTTCATAAGCTGATGCCACTCATTTTTGAAAATCTCCATGGTGCCTCTTCATAATCTTTTCTAACTGTTTCTACAGCATGCTAGTTCTTCAGGACTGTTGAAAGAAACATTAAAGAATGTTTTAGGTGGAGTAGGAACAGAGAACAGAGGAAGGAAAAAAAAATAAACTTACCATAATTGCTTCTATTAAAGTGTCATATTATAGCACAGATGGGGTATGGACATCAGCTCACAGCGAGATGCCACTCCAGACCTCCAGGCCAAATGACTTCCCCCACTTAATTGCACTGTATGATTCGCCTCAACATACTTAATTCACTATTTTCTAAAAGGTGGCTTTATTTCCCATTTATAAAATGGGACATTTGAATCCTGAATCTCATCCAGAAGTCACATGATGCTAAATGGTGCGATTCATCCATGCTGGAATCCAGCTTTGTCGCATCAGCCTGATTTTCTGATAAAGATGATAAAAACAAAATAGTCTTACTCAAGCTGAATACAATGATGAGAACTTGGTAGCTGTGTTAAGCCGCATGCTTTTCTAAACAAGATCTAGCCATGCTTCAGAAGGCTAATTGTGTTTTTATTTCAGATGAGATGCTCACAAGAAATTGTGAGGAAACACATGATGTTGTTATGGGTTCTTTAAACCTTACACCACGGACGACTCCTCCGAAAAACCATTTAGCAACCCAATTTCTACGTTTAGTAATATTATGTATAATAATACAATATACAATAATATATTGTAAACTGTGATGTTTGGTAGTTTTCACAAAATTAATATTGCAATGTGAACCTACACATTAGGGGTTTGCACAGACTAGTCGACTAGTCTAACGTTGTTAGTCAGACTAGACGAAACCAATTCTGCACAGAACTTCACAAGACTATGGTGGGAAAAGTTTTTTGTCTTGCTTTGATGGTCTGTTAACACTTTAATATCACTTTACATGAAATACACAGGTGTGCACAAGATCCCAATCCTGTCCGCTTCCAAAGGAATTCCTGACGCAGTTAATATCTGTGGTCTGCTAAAGCTAAATAAGCTAAGTCTTAGCTTTTGGAGCCGCGGGTTGCACATCACTATCCAATCTCACTCCGCTAGTTTAGAGTCAAATCAGCGCTGTATGCCAGCTCAAAAAGGCCAATCCAGATTTGTTATTTGGTGCTACTGAGGCCTGAGTAGAACATGGTGGAAAAACCAGCAGTCTACAGTGCTGTAGGTATCACAGCTCCATCCATCATTAAGCTCATTCCTCGAAGAAACGGAGCGACTCGCGAGAGCCAAAGTTTTAGACGTTCGCCTCAGTGGTAAAACAGGTGTCCTCTGCATTTTAAGAATAGGTGCATCATTAAATTTTGTAATATGATGCACATTTTAGACATTTATTGCACTGTTATGTTTACTTGTGTTGTTTATAGCATAGCCTAAAAAAAGCATTGAAGCTGGGAATTTAATTAGTGCAGTATGATGCGTTCTTCACTGCACAGTACAACGACATAATAATAATAATAATAATCATAATAATAATAATAATAATAATGTACTGAAGCATTTTTTTTGCCTTAACTACGAACAAAAGAAGACTAATCTACTACTTTTTGGAATTACTGGTCAACTAGCGAAAATGATTAGTCATGCAGCAGTTGCTGTTTGCACTTTTGCTCACCCTGGGCCATCTATTTATTCTTACACCAAAGCACCTGGGAAGTTCTGCTAGAAGCTGGTCTGTTTTTCACTTTTTTTTGCTTGTTTCATTTCTAATTTTTTTATTCTTTCCTTTTCCTCTGGCAGCTGGTGACATTTTATATGGGCGATGCTATTTTGTTCGCAGTATCTGACATTTCCATTACCCACGATTTACACACATCTGTTACATCAGGCTAATGTGTGGGTTAAACTCAATCTGATGTCCTCTGGCTGGCTCCATGCATCCCATACACACAAACACACACCCATTTGTTTTAATGTGCAGGGAGATGTATTGAGCTGTAATGATTGCTTCTTCTATAGACATTGATGGAGGTGTATTCCCTGTGTTTTGAACAATCCCCAGTGTGTCACCAGTCACTTACGTTAAATCAACCATCAAGAAGTAAAATATGACCTAACAATACCTTAGGGATCTTTCTCCTCTGATGCATTGTTATATGCTGTTTTATCATCAGTCCTAAATCGGTTAGAGAAGTAGCACCAAAATATCACGCATTTTAGAGGCTTTTTACAATAGAATTATTTTTCAAATAGCATCCGTCTAAGAACATTGCTGGCTTGTCAAAAATGTAGAGTACTATGTCAACAAACCATCGGTCACTCACCTACGTTACTACGGTGAAAAAGGTAAAAGTCATGTTGTGACTGTGCAAAGCTCTAGGTATCTGAGAGAAAGTGATGCTAAGTAATCTGTCTCTGCAAGCTTCTTTTGCCATGTTAAAATGATTTCAGAGACTTGCTCCAGCATGCTTTAAGACAGTTTGTGTCCTGTGAAGATGCCGGGTATGTCAGTCAACACCCACTCAAGGCATAAAATACATGAGTGGAAAAATCTCATACCAAACAGTTGTTGATTTATGTTTCATGTCCAGCCCCCTCTAAAGTTTCTGTGTGGTGTCCCGTCTCACAACTGTTGAGGTGCGTTGGTAGAGATTCCTTTACAGTGTAATTAGGTTTGGGAATTGATGTCACATTGTACTGTATTAGGGGATCGTTCTGCTATTTTGCTATTAGTTCCTCATGTACATGCTACAGTGACATCCATACAATGAGTGCTCAAAGAGATTTACTTGTTTGTTTTTTTTTGGAGTGGTTTTAAGGACCTCATGCTTAAAACATCCCAGAGGGATGCCAGTAATAACTTTAGTCTTATTGACAGTGCAGATCTATATAACCTCCCAAACAGAGAGGAGTAGTGATCTGTATATGCTTATGATCTGCCTCCTCTTAGATTTCCAGACTTGTGCTTGTTCTTTTGAGCAGTTAAAAACACAAGAAATATGATAACACAGTCCTTGAAACCAGTGTATGCTCTAGTACAATGACAATGAGTTACAGGAGTAACAATAGGATTGGGTTTGGACAAAGGACGGTTATTTTGTCACTTTAGATAAATTACTCTTGCCGGGCATGTATTAAATATAACCATTTGTTTTTATTATTTGTTTCTTTTTTCTATAAAATCTATGTATGATGAAAAAACATGCTGTGATTTATCATAAAATCTTAGAAGATAGTACATCAAAATTATGCATGGGGAGTGCTAG
The DNA here is from genome assembly GCA_037577455.1 of Pangasius macronema. Classification (NCBI taxonomy): domain Eukaryota; kingdom Metazoa; phylum Chordata; class Actinopteri; order Siluriformes; family Pangasiidae; genus Pangasius; species Pangasius macronema. Next base: position 7,249,134 of record CM074964.1, on the reverse strand, counting down.
AGACGTTAATGGACCCCTTTTGAAACGATTGACCCACAAATATTGTCGTCTGTATGTCTTAAGAATTGAAGTCACATTCCTTTACATAAAAACAGAATGTTTTTACATAGCAAACTGGTAATGGTGCAAATTCTGTCAGTCAAAATTGAACAGTTTGGCTGGTAGGTAAATTTCACACAGCCTGAATTAAATTGGGTATTCCTGTTATATCCACGGAAAGCTGGAAAATTTCAATATATTATACAGAATACCATTCTTCTCAAATGTGTAATATGTAGTTTTTACAGTCTGTTATGTATATAGGCCCCTTGTATGAAAAGTCGTTGACTAGCTATGCTGTCTATCTAACAAGATGACTGATTAGCCCTGCCAAAATGGCAAGATAATTACAAAAGCACAATGTGACAAGCCAAAGTAATGGAGCTCTGAGTTGAGCTTTAACTCACACTGGATTACTGTCTACATCTCCACCATAACCCCACTATTTAGGCTAGTAATTATGTTTTGTACAAAAAAAAAATAATCTCAAATGAGAAATGATGCCTAACACCAGAGTTAGCTGCTAGCTACACCTGTAGTCCCTTGGTATGTAAACAACAGTAAAACTCCTACATGTCTGAATTGTTCACAGAAACCCGAATTGCAACCCTAAAAGTGTCTAATTCCCGCATTCCTAAATCTGATTAACCACCATCAATACATCTCTCTCTCTCTCACACACACACACACACACACACACACACACACACACACACACACACACACACACAAAGATGGTCACCTACAAAGTAAGTAAAAATCATAGGATACAGGTGGTTAGGAGAGAATACATATGATTATTAAAGAGTGCTATCTACCCTCTTCCGCATAGTACTCGAGTGTCTACGGGTACTAACCGATCACAGTGACATAAACTGTCCCCGTTAGGGAGGGTGGGTCTCTCGTACACCAGTTTTGCTCTCTACACTCCTAGCCATGGATGGAAGTGGAATTCCATCCATTGGGAATGGAATGTGTGATCTCCAGACTAAAAGGCGAATGCTTTTCTCTTGGAACACTCTGGAGACTACATAGGAATGAAAATGTTAACACCTCAAAAGCTACAGATCCTTGTTACCAATTTTTATTTTTTTTCCCCCCACAAGAACTCTCATAATTCCCAGCTGGTTTTTAATCATCCCCAAGTGTGTTTTTTTTTTTTTTTTTTTCCCCCCTTTCAGTGGACCCATTGGAGCTGGATGGTTATCTCGCATGAACACGGAGCTCTTATCTCGAAGTGACCGTCTTGAGCATAACGGTCGAATTAACTTCTGGTTTTGGTATCCGAAAGACTTTAGATAAAGACAAGATGGGTGGACAGAAAGTTATTTATTCCTTATAAAAAATTCTGAGTGATAGAACTTTGTGAAAGAGGCTCGATGATGTTGGAACATTCTAGGTTTTTATTTCGTAATAGATTTTACTGTCAATTCAAGAAAAAAACAAAACAAGTCTTGCTCATTCTGGGGTCGATGGAGTCAGCATTTTGTTTTAAATCACTCATACTTTTACAGTTTTGGCAATGAGGGCATTGTTGAGTTGCTTCACAGTCTAATTTTTTTCCTCAATTTTTTTTTGTTGCAGGATACTCTAAGCTGAATACGAACGTGCATTTAAAGACGTGGTAACATGCTTGCCGTGGACAGCCGTTCTCTTCAGAGCTCCTTCCTCTAATGGTTCTCTTCCATTGTCCTGCAAGACATCAGCTCTTCCCTCAGAACTTGAAAACTCATCAGAAAGCTGCCAATCTTTAAAAGCATTCCTGTTAAGTGAAGTTTTACATTTTGTGACCGGTCTACCCAAAGCGTCAGAACGCCAGCCAGAGACAGAAAACATGGCTAACAACACTGCGGACCACCCACCTGGGAACTCTGTGGCTGAAGGCAATCATGACGGGGACTTTGGCTGCACACTGATGGACCTCCGGGAACTGATGGAGCTCAGGAGTGCTGAGGCAGTCAACAAGATCAGAGACGCCTACGGAGACGTGCAGGGGATCTGCCGCAGGCTGAAAACATCTCCTATTGAAGGTGAGACTATACACACATACAACTACACACACCCCAACAGCTACATTTAAGCAAGTAATTGGAAGTAGATAAAGGAATGTCTACATCCAAATATTGTGCAAATTTAAAAGGACATTCCAAAAATATTTGAAGTATATGCAATACCCATGATCTCCAAACCTCTCAGCATAAAAGGCAGATAATACATTTCCAGTAAATTTCAGTACAACCCCTTTAAAAGTTTATAACTACACGGAAGCTCGTGTGTGTGCGCATTAAGCACCAGAAGCGACAGTGCATACACGTCACATTCCAACTTCTGCGTGATGCATTTAATTTTATACCAGCTACAGCTCTCACATGAAGCATTCAATATGTTTCAGTCACAGGTTCAGTAAATACAACATCCAGATATATCTGTATTGACAGAATTATGTAAACATGTACAAAACTAGGATCACATATAGTTTATTAATCCGATTAGATTTTCACTCCTAAACTTGTGGGGAGTGATGCCAGAGCATGCACGGTTACATCAGCTCTACAGGCTGAAATATTGAGCTGACATTCAGTAAAACTAGCTTTTGCTGTGCGTCTAATGTTTCTGTTATTTATTTCACTATATCGCATCTCTCAAACACGTACACATACACGCTGCTGCCAACAGGAGCAAAGTTTCATTGCAGAGGAAAAATGATACTAATATCCTATAATACGGATACATTTCCTTTGTTTTGGCCTGTGGGCCAAACTGAAACTGTGTTTTTGACCTGTTTTTTTTTTTAACCCTGTCTAGCAGCAGATACATTTACAATGTGTTGTTGTGTAGACAGGGGGAAAATGTTATTTGAAAATGATATCCATTGTGATTGATTTTGTAATCCAGCTACAACACATCCAGAATAGAGAGCGAGCTAATTTACCTCCTCCAGGTGCTGTGTTGGTCACCCAACTGAACAGATCTGTATACAATAGAAATGCTGCATTCCTGCATGCAAAAGGAACTGCTTTGTATTATGACCAGCCTCTGTATGCTCACTGCCGTAACTGAGTATATGAGAGATTGTCTTTTGTGTCACTTTACCCCGCCCCCCCCTTCTAAACACACACACACACACACACACACACACACACACACACACACACACCTATTTGGTCATTGGTGCCAATTCCCACCAGACAGTTCTGCCCTATGATATGACAGCCACTAACCACGGAGAGTGTAGGCTATCACATGCCTTCCTCCGAGACACATGAAGCCAGCCAGGCACATCTTTTCGAACTACTGCTCATGCTACAAGTGGCGTAATACACTGAGGAAAGCGCTATCCACCCTCTTCTGCATACATGAGCTTACAGATGCCCATAATTGGCTAGTGATACTGATTGATGGGGCAGAGAGTATGCCATCCCTCCCACCAACATGGCCAATTTTGCTTCCTTTGGTTCCTGGTTACAGACTCACGATCTCCTGAGAATGCTTTTCTGTTGCGCCCTTACATGCTTATGTTAACATTTTTGGAATAATTAATTTCCATCACTTGACACACTCAGAAAAAAAGAGGACTAAACCATACCGTTCTTTATTGTGGGTGATACCCTGTTTTTTTTTACCTTTTAGTATGCGGTGACATACACCCGAGAGGGGTTTGGAAACTATGTTTTTAACCTCGGTGTACTAATTACAGAAACATACGTAACCGTTTACAATTTCCCTTTACTGGAGCTAAGAAGCCTAGCCCAAACATGTTAAAGCATGACAGTGCCCCTGAGCACAACATGAGGTCTATAAAGACATGGTTTGTCAAGGTATGGTTTGGAAGCACTTGAGTGGCCTGCACAGAGCTCTGAACTCAGCCCCACTGGACACCTTTGGGGTGAATTGGAATGCCGACTGCACGCCAGTCCTCCTTTCCTGATATCAGCGCCTGACCTCACTAATGCTCTTGTGGCTGAATGAGCACAAATCCCCACAGCAACATTCCAAAATCTAGGGGAAAGGCTTCCCAGAAGAGTGGAGGATGTTATAGTAGCAAAGAGGAGGCCAACTCCATATCAGTGCCATGCTTCTGGAACAGGATGTTCAACAAGCACACATGGATGTCATGATGTGGTGTCCCCACACTTGTGGCCATATAGTGTATCCTCATTTCCAGGTGAAAGATATAGATAGTTAAGGTACAAAGGATGTACCCTTGAGGGTACCACCTGAGCGACAAGGACGGGTATAGTTTAGTATAGTTTAGAGGTAAAAAATAGAGTTCCCGTAGATATCTCATGTGAAAATTCAGAATTCACATAAAAAAACCTGATGGAAACCACATGTGCCAACATGAAGTTATCATCCCCTGCTCAGGCAAGTGGTGGCTGTGACATCATCTGCATCAGTCCCCAATGCTAATGGGGTAGAGACTTACAGAAAGAAGCAATGCTGTTGCAACTAATGGGTTGAACTAGAGGAAGTGCCCAATTATTGAGCTCAGTGACTTATTCTAGTGCCTTAAGTAGCATTTGATGGCTTGATGATTTTGCTCACAGTATGGCTTCTAGCTGTTTACTGCCCTAGCTTTAGCTCAAGTGGCAGATTATGGATGGGAATTAATCTTGAACGAATTACGTCTTCCAGATCTTCCAAGAAACGGTCATAGACATTATAACAGACTCGACGACCATTCACTTCACTTTTTGTGGCCAAGTATGGTGACCCGTACTCAGAATTTGTGCTCTACATTTAACTCATCGTAGTGAACACACACACACACGGAGCAGTGGGCAGCCTTTTTAGCTGCGGCGCCCGGGGAGCAGTTTGGGGTGCCTTGCTCAAGGGTCTCACCTCAGTTGTGGTATTGAGGGTGGCAGAGAGCGCTGGCCATTCACTCCTCCCACCTACAATCCCTGCCGGACCAGAGACTCGAACCCACGACCTTTGGGTTCACCTTCGGGTTACAAGTCCGACTCTCTTACCATTAGGCCACAACTGCCCCCCTGTCTAGTAGCAAAGCTGTAAATGCTTTAGTGCTAATGGTCCAGCCTAATATACATGGAGTATATCAAATCAAAGGATTGATCCTGATGTGATGCCAGAAGCAAGAAACCCTCAGTGCAGCCACAGGTGAATGTCATGCTTACCTTTTTTCTGTGTTTATATTTCTGACCCAGTGCTCTTGGACAACCTTTTGCACAGCATCATTTAGTGGCTGTGGCTGTAATCGGTGGCACAGTGTTCTTCAGCCTGGGGGTAATGGCATTATTTTTGAGAACAATACTACTCCTCACTATTTCAGCATATGGCCTCAGTAGTCCATTCCAGCACTGAAATTTGTTCCATGCCATCTTCTTAATTACTTCATAGATCATTGCTTTGGTTCCATTTAGTAATCAAGGGACAACTGTACTGACGCTCTGCACACAAGATATTACTCATTTTAATGAAGGCACCGTAATTATGTTTTCTATTCCACCCTTAAGGGAGTGGGTGGAAAATGCAATGTTTGAGCCAAATTAGATAAGTGTTTAGATTCTCAGGTCGATGTTGGAGAAACTTTGCCTTGCAGGCGCTGTTTCGTATGCTGATGATAGATGAGCTTCATTCCGTAAATACAACGTCCTGGCACTGGGTGTTTCTATGTGCACATATTGTTCATGAATGGAGATGTTATCCTTGAGAAATTTTTGATAGGTCATTAAGTGTTTGGGGTGTAGTAGGTGTGAATCATTAGATCTTATAGTGGGGCTTTGTTTGCTTCACTGAACTGTAGCTGTGTTTGTTACACTTTTATTGGCTGGTGGGAAAAAAATTGATTGCTAGTATATTAATTGTTTTTACTACTACTTCATCTTTGTAATCATGATATCTACAGTAAGGTCCCTAAGTATTTGGACAGTGACACAATTTGCATAATTTTGCCTCTGTACACCACCAAAACAGATTTGAAATGAAGCAATTCAAGTTATTGAAGTGAAGAATTTCAGCTATAATTCAAAGGGTTTAACAAAAATATTGTATTAACTGTTTAGTCCTTCCATTTTCACAGGCTCAAGCAGTTTCATGGCCACTGTTTCCTTATTTGATGACAGATTAAGGAGTTACAAGGTCTGGAGTTGATTCAACTGAATTTGCATTTAGTAACTGTTCATGGGCACACATTAGGCTGAAAAAACAAAACATACATATCAGAGAGATAGCAAAAACTTTAGGAGTGGCCAAATCAGCAATGTGGTTCATTTTTTAAAAAGAAGGAATGCACCAGCGATCTCAGCAACACTGAAAGGCCTGGAAGACAACGGAAGACAACTAAAGTGGATGAATGCTGAATTCTTACCATGTTGAAGAAAAATCCCTTCTAGCCAAGCCAAGAACACTCTGGATGAGGTAGGCATATCTTTGTCAAAGTCTACAATCAAGAGATACACTATATTACCAAAAGTATTCGCTCACCTGCCTTGACTCACATATGAACTTAAGTGCCATCCCATTCCCAACCCATAGGGTTCAATATGATGTCTGTACACCTTTTGCAGCTATTACAGCTTCAACTCTTCTGGGAAGGCTGTCCACAAGGTTGGGGAGTGTGTTTATAGGAATTTTTGACCATTCTTCCAAAAGC
>CM074964.1:7207763-7231276 GCA_037577455.1 Pangasius macronema | reverse complement strand
CAGAGCCTCATATTTTCGAGCATACTGGTTATTGCAACTCTTCATAAAATATAATAATACCCACCATAATATTCTATAATAATAATAATAATAATAATAATAATAATAATAATAATAATGAAAATTAAAGTTTGTACACTCAAGCTTAGGTTTTGGCAGAAAGGGTAGATTTCACTTCTGAAGATTAAATACAATATAATATATTAATACAATATAATATATTAATATTAATATAATATATTAATATTAATATATTATATTGTATTAATATATTAATATTAATACAATATAATATATTAATATTAAAATATTATTTCAGTTAGGTTCAATGTATACACTCACTGGCCACTTTATTAGGAACACCTGTTCATGCGTTCAATTATCCTGAGGAGCAGCTACAGATATAAATTCCAGCGTGCCTTGCATCAACAGCTGAGGGTGGTGGTGGTGGTGTAATGGTGTGGGGAATGTTTTCTTAGGACATACTGGCCCCGTGAATACTAATCTAGCATTATTTGAATGCCAGAGGCTGTTGAGTATGGTTGCTGACCACGTGCATCCTGTGATGGCCACAATTTACCCATCTTACAATGGCTGATTCCAGCATGATAATGCACCAAACTGGTTCCCTGAACATGACGACGAGTTCAGTGTGCTTCAGTGGCCTCCCCAGTCATTAGATTCGAATGCAACAGAGCACTTTTGGGATGCGGTAGTACCGGAGATTCGCAGAATGTGTGCGGCTGTCAAATGTACAGCACATCTCTGATGCAATCATGTAAACATGGACCAGAATGTCAGGAATGTTTCCAACCCCTTCTGGAATCCAAGCCATAGAGATTCAAGGCTGTTCTGAGAGCAAAATTTGGTTTTTACCCAGTGCTAGTACGGTGTTCCTAATACAGTGAGTGTATAATTTTATAATTGTGAGAATTGTTAATAGTCTATTTGTAGATATTCTACTTCAGCTTCTGTATTAACGTAAGTGTATTTACATGTTATACAGCTGGATTAGAATTTTATGCTATAAATATTAACATACTCGTATTTTTGTTTTTCATTAATTCATAGCTTTTAAATTTTATTTGATTTAAGAGCATCAACAGAGATTTCAGTGGGTGTCTGAAAATTGTGCAAATAAATAATGATTTAGGCAGTGGTCCAAAAAAGAGAAAATAATAATAATTATAATATAATTTATTAAATAAAATTTAAATAAATAAATAAATAAATAAATAAATAGAATTTCTTCCCACTCACAGTGCAGTGGGAAAAGCTTTACCTCCAAGTAGGCAATTGATGACATTCTGTCTTGCACGCACACACACACACACACACACGCTTACACACATGGCCTTAGCTTTTTCATGGCTTTGTCTGCAGGCCATGCAATAAGCTGCCAGGTCAGAGGCGAGCTGGAGATTGGTTTTCTGTGACTTCACTTCCACACACACCCACACCCTCCTACTCAGAGCGACCACCTGCTCCTGCTCTTGCTCTGGTATGGTTAGAAACTGTCGCATGTCCACCGAGTTCCTCCGGAGATCTGAGCAAAAAAGAGAAGAGAGACCTTGAGGAATGGTGGTACAATTACAGAGTGATAACATGCTCCCAGCGATCAGATGTCAGAGTTAATTAAAGGGGGGGTGGGGTGGCAGGGGGGGTCATAAAAGGAAACACTTGGGACACCATAAACAGATGCCTCTAGTGGTCTGTTTCTCTCTCTCTCTCTCTCTCTCTCTCTCTCTCTCTCTCTGTGTCACTTTCATACACTCTGCATATTTAACTATCCAACTGGCACGGTTATGGAGTGGATGTGATGTGGCTGTTTTGGAAGGGAGCATCTGGGCTAAAACATGCATTCAGCACACGTACATGTGCACAGACACCAAACACACCGACAAGCAATGGTGTGATTTATATGCTGTAATGGATCAAATGAAAATAATATGTTTTTATAAAGCTTTTGTTTCCCCAAAATCTTTTCCAGAATTACCCCCTCTTAATGTTGCAAAGCTCTTTCATGTACCTTCAGATGCTGCTTGTAATGCTAACTCGCCTAACTTCACAGCTTTGGTGCTTATTTTGAGAGGTGGTTCATGATTACTGGTTTGCGAGCAGTGGGCGAGACAGTGGGTGCAGCAAGTAGCACTGCTGCCTTGTAGTTTTGCAGGTTCTCCCCCGCCTCAAGGTTTGACGTGGTGGGCGTTCTGGGATGCTTTTCTGCTCACCACGGTTGTAAGGAGTGATCATTTGAGTCGCCGTAGCTTTTTTTTTGTCATCTCAAGCCAGTCTGGCCATTCTCATCAACATGGCTTTTCTGCCTACAGAACTGCTGCTCACTGGATGGTTTTTGTTTTTCGCACCATTCTGTGTCAACTCTAGACACTGTTTACTGAACATTAACTGAAGCCCTTGATCTGTATTTGCATGATTTGATGCATTGCGCTGCTGTATCATGATTGACTGATTGGATAATTGCATGAATGAGTAGGTAAAGGATAAGGATAAAGCATAAGGGGCTTCTTGTTGGAGAATGCTCCAGCAGTGACCCTGACCAAATAATTTTGGTGTGGAAAATGACAGTTAATGGCCTTTTCTTTGAAAATACAAAGTGGAATATAAAGTTGACTGTGTGATGCCTGATAAACCAAAACCCTTATATGCTGTTATGCAGTTAATACAGTTTTATTTGTATGGATTAATGGTTTAACAGTGAACATTGTCAAAAAAGCAGCTGTATAGAAATCCGGATGGAGATTTAGATCCTCATTGAGTAAGAACGACAAGGAAAAATCTCCCTGAGGTGATTGATCATGCTGTGAATTTTCCTGCTATACATAGCCATTTTTCTTACACCTGTAGTCATTGCTCTCTGCGGGCTTTGACGTTATCAGCAGAAAGTGTGATATGATGCGCTATGAAATGAAATCCAGCTACAGCTCCAGAGCGCGATCCACCCAGTCGGACTGTCTCTGTGGAACAGGGTGTGTTTAGGTTGGGCTCAACCTGCAACCTTTCTTGCCGTTAATGCTTTATGTTCCGTTGCACTTACGGAGACGTGAATGGAAACTCCAGTGGGTGTTGTCATTTATGACCTCTCAGTATTGTGCAAATTGAGGACTGAGAATTCTTTGCACAACAAGGGCTAGGCTGTTGACCAAATACAGCTCCTCCTTTAAGGAAACACTGACTGATTTCCATCCATGCAAAAATGGTTCACAGGGTTGACTAGAGGTCATTCACTGGATGACTGTCATTGAAATTTCTACAGTTTGGTAAATACATGTACTGTAACTGAAATTAAGTTATTGACATTCCCACAGATGAAAAAAATGCATGTTTATCTGACAGGGATTATTCTGTTACTTGTGTCATAAACTGAAGTATTAAGTGTTGAAATGTGTTATCATGGATAATCCTAAAAAAGAAAAGTGTTCCTGATAAGAACCATTATATGCCAGAAAAAAATTCCCATGAAATCTTATATTATGCTGTGTCATGCTTCTGTTAATGGAAAATGATTGTTGTTTATCTTGATCGGCCATTTTATTCCGAGCGTTTGTGCTGTTAGTTTATAATTAAGCATTGTTTTGCACAAAGCATTCACAGTGTTCCATTTGTTTTCGATCTGCAGGGCTCTCTGGAAACCCGGCGGACTTGGAAAAGCGCCACGCGGCCTTCGGAAGGAACTTTATCCCTCCTAAAAAGCCCAAGACCTTCCTGCAGCTGGTGTGGGAGGCGTTGCAGGACGTCACACTCATCATCTTGGAGATAGCTGCCATCATTTCTTTGGGCCTGTCCTTCTACCACCCACAAGGAGATGACAGTAATGGTGAGAAAGACAGCAGCATTTCAGGCTTCTCAACATTTGCATTGTATTGAGCTTAGGGATAATTACAAAGTTAGACAATTGGATTTGCATTTATTGATTTGGCAGAAGCTTTTATCCAAAGAGATAAGAGAGGCAGAATCCAATCCAAGCTGTTAAAAGAATCTGACAGTGCTACCAAGTTTCCAGAACTAAGTTTGAACACAAACAAGTGTGAGGAAGGGTCATAACTAAACATACATAACTAAACCAAATATTCCTGATTTCTGCGAGCATTAGTCCCAAAGTAGTCAGTCAAACAGCGTTACCATAGAGATACTCATAACTGGAAAGAAATACGGGTCACCAGTATATTGAGTATTATGTACTGTAGGACTATAATCTTCCTTTCTGGCTTTATGATTGTTGGCATCTCAAATTTACATTCAAAAGGATTTACTAATCTAGAAGGTCCAGAATATTTATACACAAAACAGGCCTTTCAGATGGGGTTTTTTTTCCTTCTTTTTTTTTTTATCCAAACACTAACCATAGTAGGAAAATCAGTGTGTTAATACTCAAGAACAGTCTAGAATAGCACATACATATGTGATTTTTAGACACATCTCTAGTTTGTTCATTCTGTTGCAGACATTTAGCTACTTTGTACTATACTGCCCCCGTTATTTATTTTGGTACTGCACCATGTGTGCAAATCACAGTATTAACACTTTGAATGAACTCAGAATACGCGCAGCAGCCTTCTTGTGCATATGCGTAGTTAAGAGCAAGTATAAACTCAGCCCAACACATCACAGTGCAGTATCCTGGGCCCAAGATATAAATGATTAAAGTGTAAAAATGTCCTGGTAAAGAAGGAGATTTTTTTTTTCGTGCCTATACAACGTGAGACGCTCGTTGCCACGTCTCATACAGCAGTGCTACATCAGTGGTTGAGTTTTAAAAGGTTGGCAACAGGTCAGATTTGAGTTTTATTAAACACTGTAGTTTATGCCACCACAGTCACTGGGCATTCACAAATGCTTTATGGATGGACACATCCGTGTCATTTCCCAGGTGTGCAAGTGGCAGTTCAAATATTTGAATATTATTTGAACAATGCCTTGAAACATGTTCCTGCCCGTCCCTATTACTAGTAACAGCAGAACTAGGCACTCATCCATTTATTTATATATTTATTCATTCATTCATCTTCAGAAAGTGCTTTATTCTGGTCAGTGTTGTGGTGGATCTAGAAGCTATACTGAGAACACTGGGTGTGAAGGAGAAAAAAGAATTGGCCACTAATATTGCCCACTAGCAAGTGCTGTTTTTTATTTTTATTTTTTTGGTTTTGTTTTGTTACGCTACTCCAACTTTTGTAAAACAGTTGCTGTGCAAAGCAGAAATGACCAAGCTGAAAAAGATGCTAGTCATTCAGATATGCTAGCTCTGAGATATTCTAACTACTATTTACTGGAAGATTCGCTATAAAGCTGGAACATATTTCTAAATTAGCCAGAAATTGTGTACAAAACAGTTCAGTGTGGGGACTTTCACTAGAGTTAGCTTGTTGCTAATAAGAAATTGATGGCAAGCCTTGCAAATTTCCAGGAATTAGCATTATCATAGCAGGGGTGATCGGAGTAGGAGTGGAATACAGTGGATTCCAAGTATTCAGTGTGAAAACACTGCTGTGTAAGGACTTCTTAGTGAGGATAAACTCACAGACAGATATTTTTTAGGCATTTTTCTGACAGAGGGATTAACTTGGGACTGTAGCAAAGTCTTCAGTTCCAATAACAGCAATGGGACAAAACTTGAAATAAGACTATATTGGTAGGGATGAAATACCATTTTTGAGACAGTAGAAACATTATGTAGAATAAAAATGTCAGGTGCAATAATACAACCCATAAACCAGAGTGACATATATCTTTAATATTTGAACAGTCACGATTTAAGAGCTGCACATATGAAAACGATACGATGTGCCCAGGGTGCTCGTATCTGCACAATGTTCTATCGCAGCTGACTGTTTTTAAATTTGTATTTTGTCAACACATTAGCTACTTTAGGCCTCTCTTATACTCAGAAGGTTTGATGTAACCACCGCAGAGTTATGTGTTTGACCATATGGCTCACAGTGCAACCGTGACCTTAAAAATTATGTCGCGAAAATGAGGTCAGTGATGTTTAATCCAGTGATGTGGTAAATAATTCTTGTAGTCAGTGACTTTGTTCCCTTCAGAGAATATGCATAATGCACTGCTATGTATTTTCAAAGACAGAGCATGAGATCCTTTCACCATTGTGCCTGTGTGTGTGTGTGTGTGTGTGTGTGTGTGTGTGTGTGTGTGTGTGTGCGTGCGCATGTGTGTGATTCCAGTGGGTGGCCAGGCCAAGTATGTTTTCCTGGTGGTCTGGAAATGTTATATATGTTTTTAAGGGCTTTGTAGTGGCTTTCAATGATGATTTTTATAGATTTCAATTAACTTTAGCCACAAAAAGAGTTTTGCTTTATTTGAAGCCACCAAAAAGTATAAGAAAATATGCATGCTGAGTGGTGGTAAGGATTTTTTAAATTCTTTTTTTTTTCTATTCTGTTTCTAAATAGAGCTCACTTTCTGTTCTTTCTCAGTTTATTAGGTACACCCATTGGTCATTTAATTAGGTACATACTATGTTAGATATTTAATTAATGAGTGTAGCTTGTTTCTATGCACGTGTTGGCCTCCCCATACTGTTCAAAATGTTCTTATTGTTTTTTTTTAGTGTTTGTGTGATTAAAAACAGAGTCTGTACTCATTGTGGTGTGGTGGTTATTATTTTTTCTTCCAGCTTGTGGCCAGGCTGCTGGTGGCGTGGAGGATGAAGGTGAAGCCCAGGCGGGTTGGATCGAGGGCGCTGCTATCTTGTTTTCGGTGATCATCGTGGTGTTGGTGACGGCATTCAACGACTGGAGCAAGGAGAAGCAGTTCCGCGGGCTACAGAGTCGCATCGAACAGGAACAGAAGTTCACCGTCATCCGCAAGGGTCAAGTGATCCAGATCCCTGTGGCTGAGATCGTGGTGGGAGATATCGCGCAGATCAAATACGGTATGATGAGTTGACAAAGTGCACGATTAGGAAAATAGTCAAGGGTGGGGTGGTGTGATGTGGCCCGACGCAAAGCAGAGACTTACTGTTATCACCCTGAGGTTGATTATTTTCCAATAACAGCACACCATGAAATGGTTTATCCCTCCTTTGCCACAACAATGCCTGACCAGTCAGATTTGAGAATTTTATCTGTGCATATTCCCTCATATTAAAGGTCACTTTATAATGGAAAGTAAAAAGAAAGTAAGAAAGGTAGGAGGACAAGAGGTGATAGTGTAGTGGGGGGAGGCTGGCTGTGTGTGTGTGTGCTGAGTGGGTAAGTATGCTGAAGCTCTATGAGGTACAGTGGGAGGACATTGTGCAGTGCTTAAATATAAGATGGCAGCGAGTACATTCTGTAACTCCAGAAGAGACAGGCAGCTGAAGTTGAAGTGTGGCTACAATGTGTGCAATGTGCTTCATTCCTAATAGTAATTGTATTTTCCTGGTGTACTGTTACTTTTATATATTTGGCAAGCGTCTTTATTCAGAGTGATTTTATAAATGAGGCAGAATACATTCCAGGCCAGACAGAAAGTCAGACAGGGGATAGTCCTGGGATTTGAACTCACAACCCTCTGGTCATTGAGACACCACTACTGAGTAGGTTACTTAACAGCTGCGAAAGTGCTTTCAGGAAGCAGCATTCCCTCTGGATCTATGTGAAGGGAATGCCATTTCTAAATCACACTTCATTCCGAGTCGTATGCATCTCTTCTTCATTATTTTAGGTTCTTTCCACCTTAGAAACAAGCTTTAAGTTGCATAGTGTCAATAGTAACAGATTATATATGCCCGGAGGTCCGAGGATCTTGTTTCAGCTCTAGCGCGGTTATGACTCATGCTAGCAGGCATAAGTGAGTCACAAGAGATCCACAGGAGAGCGCCGTCTCCATGGTGGCCAAACGCAAGCAGCCTCGCTCTCACTGCATCTCTGTCAATCTAATATCCTCTTGATAGTCTCACTCTCTTTCCTCCTTCTTTCTCTTTATGGCTTATATTCGCTTTAGATTTTTATGAGATTCGCTCCCACATTTTCCCACCTTCACTCGCAATTCTTTAACTATTATGTTGCTTGATTCAGTACATTCCTACATATGTATATAGGAATATATGAGATATGTAGATATGATATATATAAGGAAACCTATTTCTGATTTACACTTTCACCTGTGTGAAAGGTGTTTCACCTGTGGTTTAAAATCGTCCTATTTTGTAGCTATGAAATCAAGACTTTGCATGAGTCAGTTGCATGAGTAAAGAGAACACAAGGCTCATCACTCTCTGTGTCCTCAGGTGACCTCCTTCCCGCTGATGGGATTCTGATCCAAGGCAATGACCTGAAGATCGATGAGAGCTCTCTGACCGGAGAGTCAGATCAAGTAAAGAAGTCTCTTGAGAAAGACCCTATGCTGTTGTCTGGTGAGTACCTGCTAGTTTAGTACTTTTTAGTCTACATTAGGGATGGAACAGTATGAAATATTTATAGTGCAATAACCATCCAAACCAACATTCTCATTTCTGGAATATCACAGTATCTGCTTTAAAAGGCACATTTTCATATAGCATTCCTTTGAATAACATCTAACACTGCAGTGGCATTGCAAATACTAAATTATTAAATATGTTTTTAATGTACTTGGTAGAAAATATTAAGTATGGCTATGTTAATGAAACAATCGACAATCCCTAATGAATTAATCATGAATCCGTGGAAATTACTAGAAATCATGAAGATGACATTTCATGAGATAAAAAATCTAGGAACGATGAATAGGCTAGGTTAACCAAGCATGTTGCTAATCTGCATTTTAATGAAACACATTTAGAACTACCATTCATAATGTCCTCTAGAGCACTATTCCACAGTTATGGGGTCATATAAGTCAGTTGGTTCAGATGAGCTGGTCAAACCTGCCTCGACAGAGTAAAGTGCTGGCGATGATCTATTCAGTGTCGTTGTTTTGTGTTTTGTAGTGGTGCTTTGACTAGCCCTCACACCCATTCCCATTTTGACAAATCCCATCAGTTCCCACAGTTGTCATTTTTAATTGCCTGCATTATTTTCGGACAAACTATGTTGGTTATAGTTCGCAGAATATTACAAATTAAACCACCCTTATTCTGACTGGGATAAAGCAGTTACTGCAGATGGTTGAATGAATGTGGCACATGCATCGTGCAACTTGTTCATTCTCATATTATAGTATTAAATGTCTTAACTAGGACTTTGTAGTCAATGTGCAACTGTGGCAGACTTATAGCTAACATTAGAAATTTCTATTTATCCAGACTTATGTCTTTATGTCTTTAGCAAGGTCTTCCATTTTATGTAGCTGTGGTGCTGGGATAGTACATATCTGGCATAACTTGTAAGTGTAACTGAATATAAAGAGAGAATAATGGGGGCCTAAAACAGAACCTTGTGGGACACCATTCTGCACCGCCTTGGGTTCTGAAGAATCTCTATTTGTTAAGTAAGAACTGGACTGTATAGCCTGACCATATTTTCAAGCATGCCCACTAAAATATAATGGTCAAAATAAGTCCAGTAGAGAAACAGAAATGTATCCACAATCTGAGGCAAGCAGCTTTTCATTGACTACTTTAGCCAGTGCTGATTCTGTATCATGGTACTTTACATGCTATTTATGCTTATTTAAAAAAACAGAGCTCTTCCATACAGTTAAATACATTGACAAATGTGTTAGAAAATTTGGAGACATGACCCAAATGAGTGGTGAAATTATTATGTTTAGTAAGCACTCCCCATAACTCCAATCATAATTTCAGACAAGTACCCATGTGGTTGGTCTAAAGACAGTAGTGAGGTGTAGAGCTTATATTGAGTGGACGTAACTCATCTTACTAGAACAATGTTGATATTTGTTTGTTACATTTATTCATTTAAGTAGGCGTTATGAGTGAATATCATCAGTACTACTATAATCATCTGGCTCTGCCTAATTCATCCTGGTGCTCCTGGAGTTTCTGCACTTTTGACTCACTTTCTGCTGCTGTGTATGTTTCCACATGGATACCTTGAAGATTTGAACTTTTCCAAAACAGTTTATGACCAAGTCTCACTCTTGCTTCAGTGGACAATCTTACCTGGATACTGTAGTTCTTAACCTAAGAACTGCTGCTGTAATTCTAGGACTCTTATTCGCAATGTACTTATATATACTCGTACTGTAATCTTTCATAACCCCACTATCCTGTTTCGCCAGGGTTTTTTTCTTGCCACTGTCACCTCTTTCTTGTTCATTAGGATTGTAACTTTACATTCAGACTTCTATAATGCTGCTTTTTGACAATGTCTGTTAAAATTGCTGTACAGTTTTGAATTTAATCGTATAATCCCACCCCTAGTCTGCATATCACAATAGACACATTGGGCATAGATTGTAGCTAGTTTGTTGCCCTTGTATCTACTGTATGTCTTTGTATTTATGATCACTGACTGTAGTTTCTTCATCTTTTCACACAGTCTGCTAAGTTTAAGACTTTCTAAGCAAAGAATTGACTACACTTAACCTTGACCTTCTTCAGGAACTCATGTGATGGAGGGATCTGGGAGGATGGTGGTCACTGCCGTTGGACTGAACTCCCAGACCGGAATCATTTTCACTCTGCTCGGAGCCGGCGGCGAGGAAGAGGAGAAGAAGGTCAAGAAAGGTAAGTCAGCACATAGTTCATCATCTTTGTATCAGTAGAAACCGGCCAAATCACCCCAACTTTCCCTTCAAATACCCATGGGTAATAGCCTTCTCATCTTAACCCCTCAGAGGTAAGAGGCATTTGAGTGATATATCATTCAGTTTACTTTTTGCCCATCCGAGAACTCATTGTACTAACCTACTACTAGGATCAAGCATTACAAAAGATGCTTGAAGAACAGATCAAGACGAAGAATGTGTCAGTGGAGATCAGTAACTCCCCACTTTGGTTTAATTCACATTAAACTAATCCCTTATCTTGAATTTTTTGTTTGGTTTTGTTTTGTTGCTTGTTTTTTTTTTGTTGTTTCTTTTTTTGTGTATTTTTATTTAACTTAACTGGTTTTCTTGGTCAGATTTACATTCCTCATCTTTGCTGGGCCGAACGTGTCATTTCTAAGGCAAGGTGCTCAGGAAGAAGGCTGTTCCAAAATATAGTGTTTAATAAGACCTGAACAGAATGCACTTGTCGATTCGAGAAGAAATGAAAAAAGCAGGTGTAGAAATGCAGTCAGGTGTCCATTTAACTGAATTTTCAAATCCTCAGCTACACCTACAGTAAGAACAGCACATACACTGTCCGAACACACACATGCAACCAACAGCTGGCATCACTCCACGCCCTCTGGATTTGATTTCCAATTGGTGTATGGGTTTTCACTCCCAGGTTTGGCTCTACATTGTCTTATTATGATTGTAAATCCAGTGTTAAATAGGGCTCTTGTTTAGGTTTTTCCGATATACAATTTCGGTTTACGTCATGTTTGTTTTTTGAACCAGTGTAATTTCAGCTTAATGTCAAGTTAGAAACATTTCGACACCTACGCAGAGGTGCCAACCTCTTGCTACGCTGATATGGGTGACACCTGAAAACTACACTTTTCACCCACAAATTCACTCAGCAGAAATTCATTTAAAGTGAAAAGACACAGAACATGGGAAAAACAAGCATTTATCTCTGGTAGTGGTTACTTTATGTGGGTGAAATTCCTTAACGTTCATAAATTCCTTAACGTTACTTTAAAAAAGTGCTGTTTTGTCCACTGACATATGCTAGGCTTTTGTAATATGTTTTGTTCTTTTCCCGCCTCTACGACTGCTAGGAGTTTCTTGTTAGCAGTCTTGGCACCTTTGCATGGGAAAAAAAAATGCAAAGGTGCGGGAAAAAAATCCAATAAATCATTTGAAAAAGCGGCACTCTCAAGTCTTGATTTCTTGAGTGCAAATATTCTCTGAAATCTTGCTCACTTTGAGCACCATGACAGTTTTGGCAGCTTTGTACATTTTAACCCATTTAGCAATAGCAATTATACACTTCCTCTTTAAAAGTAATGACCTGATTCCTGGCTGATATATCCAGAGCCAGACATCAGTTGAAGTTAAACTTACAATCCAGTAATTGAACAGAGGCAATAACTGTTATACATTCTAAAAATGGCTCTATAATTATAACCCAGAATGCCTGTGATTCTAATTAAAAATGAAAAGAGTTGACTGTTGTTTCTTGAGATGACACATTTTAGCCCGCACTCACATGTGTGAAGTTGTATTAATTTTTATTTCTATCCTGTTTTTTGAATCCTTTGCTTTCTTTTTGATTTGTGTCTGGTTCATTTACTTTAATCCATGTTATATATCAGTCCTCCGCCCTCTCTCTCTCGTTCTGAACAGGTAAAAAACAAGGAGCCCCTGAAAATCGCAACAAAGGTAACCCCCCCCCCCCCTTTCCCCCCTTCCCCTCCCATTCAGCGACAAGTCTTGGAGTCTCGTGTTAATCTCACTCACCCACCTCACTCTAGCTTTTTTGTCTCTCTTTCTCTCTCTCTCTTTCTCTTTCTTACTCTCCCGCTGTTGCTTTGACTCTCTTTCTGCTGAACCTATGGGAGCTTCTTCCCGCCTCGCTTTACCTGTGAACGAGTGCAACTCTCATCTGCTGCAGCAGAGCTGAGTCTTATCCTACACTACACCTTAACCGACAAATTAGCCCCAGAATCACTGAAGAGTGAGAAAAGAAGCTCTTGCGCTTTGATTTTTAGGTACTAACAGTGAAGCCTGACCATTTGCTCATATGATTTAGAAGATCATAAGGAAACTACAGCATCAACTAACAAATTTGCACCAAATGTGCTTCAGGATGGTGTTTTTCTTTAAGAGTACAGCAGACATGTGATGTGTGTGCACAGCTGCTCTCAGCCCAGGCGTGTGGAGCTTGAGTCAACGATTATTCACTGTTAAAGGATGTATCTAGCCTGTGCAGGCTCCGCCCACTCCCTGCCTGCAATTGTGGACCGAGCATCTGCTTCAGACAGCAGCACTCTCATGACCCACATGGCGCAAAGTCAGACAAGCTTCTAGAGTTCTTCCTCTCACAGTTCTTAGGCTTGCATTCATCTGCAGTTTTTCATTTAAGTCGGTGTTAGGGCTGCACTCATTGTATAGCCTGAATAATAAGCTCTGGGTTCGGCCGAGTGGGAGTTGCACTCTTTGCCAAATTGGTGGGCTGTAAATCGTTGTTTTTTCATCTATTTCTTGTTTTTATTTTATTTATTTATTTATTTTTTTATTTTGTTGTTTTTTGTGTGTCTCACTGTTGCCTCCTTCCAGGGTGTGCTCAGGAACCCATGCTGTCTCGTACACCGTATCCCACATTCACTGTGTGATTATTCTCTCTCTCTATCTCTTTCTTACGCTCTCTTCTTCCTCTCTCTTCCCTTTCTCTGCATCAGTTTTTTAAAAAAAAAAGAATAAAAACAATCTCCAAATTTTCAGCTTTTTCTCCTCTTGGTTGTTGTTTTGTGCTTACTATATATCTGGTTGTGTTTTTTTTTCTTCTGATTATTTATTTATTTATTTATTTTGTTTATTTATTTATTTATTTGCTATTTATTGAGTCTGGATTTTGTCTGTAACACACTCGCCCCCTTCCCTCCTTGTCATGCGTGCTGTCAGTCCGTCAGTCTTAGCCTTCAGGGTGCCTTGTATTACTTTTTTAAGTGCCTTGTTTTACTTGGGAACTCATTAATTTTCATATGCTACCATTTCAGTATTGGAAATGACATTCCAGGATAATTTTACACTGCTGTACAGGGGCCTTGGGTTATCCAGCAGCCCTCACGGCAGAGATAGGCAGGAAATTGGGGGTTGGGGGTGGGGGGTGGGATCAATGTTTGACCATAGCAAAAAGCCTGAATTGGATCTTAGATCCCATTATGCTTCTATTTTAGTCACATGTCCAGTAATGCAATAGGTCTGTCTGAGGAATAATCGAGTTATGACAGTCGAACTCTAAGATAGAGCGATAAGTGTTTTTGTGAAAGGCGGTTTTACTCTGATCATATCGGTCTTTTGTTCACTGCCTGGTCCCCGACATCAGTCTAGAAAATGAATAATTCGGTTAGGTTAAATGAGGCAGCACTGAGTCACCCAATAGTGTAAGAGCAGAGTCGCTGAATTGTGGAAAGTCATTCCACAGTGAATAGATAAGATATTAAAAACACTCCTGAGCAGACTGAAAATGAAGTTCAGTTAAAAATGGGCCCATTTTCAAAAGATCTCACTCAGATAACTGTTTGAGGTTTGTAGAATGTGTAAAGATTTACAAAAAGAAAAAATAAGCCTATATATTGTGTATGTATATTCGGTATGTTTGGCCTGCAAAGACAGTCTCACAGGCCATATCATGGAGCAATAATGTTATCAATGCAAAGCAGCATTAATAGGAATGTTTAGTGTTGTGTTTTGAATTTATGACTTTGCCTTTAATATTTCATTCATGTTCATAAGTAACTTGCTTTAATAACAGCTTGTTCTAAGCCAGGTCTGAGTCATTCCATTAATATCCCCTATTGTATAAAAAAAAAAAAAAAAAAAAAAGTGTTTCTTGTTCTCTTTGACTTCCAGCCATCACTGAACTGCCTACTGTTTCCCCTTTGCCCTTCATCCCTTCTCCTTTATCCGTTTTTTTTGTTTGTTTGTTTGTTTTGTTGTTGTTGGTTTTATTTATTATTATTTTTTTTATTATTATTTTTTTTTTTTTTGCATGCTCTTCCTTCATTCCCATTTCTTTCTCCTCTAGCCAAGACCCAGGATGGCATCGCTCTGGAGATCCAACCTCTGAAGAGTGAGGAGGGAGCTGAATGTGAGGAGAAAGAGGAGAAAGAAGTGAAGAAGGTCAATGTCACCAAGAAGGAGAAGTCTGTCCTGCAGGGCAAGCTGACCAGATTGGCTGTGCAGATCGGAAAAGCAGGTCCGGGAATTTAAAGCAAAGCGATTTGTAATCAATCTAATACAATTATATTATTCTGACATGTTCCAGTTGGATTTGCGCTGAGGTAAATTAGCGGTGTGGATAGACGTGGACGTTCATCAGAATAGAATTACATTTAACATAATAATCGCTTCCCAGCATGACACGTTTTGGCCAAAATTAAAGCGCTCCTGCTATTTTGTGCTACACAGAATATTTATATTAATTAGATTCTGGGAGGTTATACACGAACCGACTGCTTGTTTGCATTATCATGAACAAACTCAGCAAATGAGTTCATTTGTCATATCCTCTCCTGGTTCAGTGCATTTATTTAACTTACTGTTTAAAGAAACAGTGTCAGCAAGCATAAAAACAGACCTGCGCCTTTGGGCCGTACTCCACATCATTCTCACTTTCTACAGCATGTCTTAATAAAATCAGATTCAGATGGTGCACAGCTGTTAATATTGAGGGCGTAGAAGTAGCCAGTGAACACAGCTTTCTTTCTCATTCCCTTCCTCTAGGGCTGTATTGTCCTTTAACTGCTGTTCTTCTCTGCAGGTCTCATCATGTCTGCTGTGACCGTCATCATCCTCATCTTATACTTTGTGATCGACACATTCGGGGTGCAGGGACGAGAGTGGAAGGCCGAATGCACACCCATCTACATTCAATACTTTGTCAAGTTCTTCATCATTGGTGTGACGGTGCTGGTGGTCGCTGTTCCCGAAGGGCTTCCGCTTGCCGTCACCATTTCACTCGCCTACTCTGTCAAGGTGAGTTTTTCCAGAATTTTTTCCACCCATAATAAATTATCGGGGCCACGTACCGTCAACGAATTCCTTTTGCACTCACATTTAGGTGTTGGAGCCTAATAGTGTGTTTACGTCACTGAACCTAATTTATCGAACGTTTAGTAAAGTAACCGAATGAAAGAAAAGTTGTCTTCATATTCGTATGCCCATGTCATTCATTAAATTGGAGCTGTGTGTAATTGACAGTGTAATCCATATATACATTTCCAGTAACTTACCAGTTATGCTTTGAAGCATATTGGTCAAAGTTCACAGTCTCATATGTAAATTTACACAAACTCAGGAGCTCTCATAGGGTAAACAACTAATTGGGTTTTCATGGATGCTATATTGTTTGTGTTAATGCTCCTGCACGCGATTTATGACTAAATTAGTTCAGATCAGCTTGATAAACGGTGCCAATTTTCAGTGGGCAAAAATGTGCAAACGTCTGTCTCACTATTAAAGTGATTAGTTGTTGAATGTCTAGATTTGGCTTAGTGCTCGAGACTCAGACATTTCCTGCATAATAAATAGTGTCGTGCAACTTCCTGTTTGACTTTAAGGTATCCATAGAAACAACATGATCAGGTCTGTGGACTCTCCTAGCAGTCATATTGTAATTACCTCAATTTTGAGGCGACATGGACATGTAATAAGCATGTGCCATGGCAGTGTGACATTTTTGGGAGCAGTAAAGGAAAGGAGCTATGTTTTTTTGAAATTTTATATTTCAAAACTACTAGGTTCGGTTTTCGGTGTCTATACATTTAAAGCAGAATTATAGCATGAATGCGAATTATTCGAATTGGGATATATTCGTATGCATTGGATATGATTAGTCACATATTGCATTTACTTTGTTGATTCAATAATCAAAAATTATGATTAAATTAAAAAAAATTGATGATTTGATTTTGACTCATAGCATTATTAACCGTGTTAAGTCAAAGACACACAAACCCCAGTGGTGCTGTAAGTATCTAAGAATACGTTGGCTAACACAGGTTTCATTCTCATCGATTCTGTCAATATAGTCAGAATGTTCAGCCATTTTCTTTTAACTGCTATTTCTGAAGGCCTTTTGTACATACAAGGTGTTGCAGTGGAAATGTGCTCTTGATTCATGCAGTAGTTCTAACATGCATGCTGCTGGTGTAGCAGCTTTACAACGTCCTGGGGAAAAACAAAAAATGTTGACCTGTTGAAGCAACTGCCCATGAAACTGTAGAAAATAATCAAATAAACTCTAAAACTCAGCTGTAAATCAGGTTTAAGGCTGAAACCCAACAACTGTTGTGAGTCAGGTGGTCAGTCATTCCTCAGGTTCTCTAAATAATTAATCATCTGCAATAAGCACATGAAATCTCCGACCCAACTGAAAAACGGGAAAAGAGGGAGGAGAATGCTGCTCATCCAAACGCAGTTAGCGGTTTCATTTAAGCTTATTTTCATTTTTAAGTTGCTACTTAAGGTTAAGTGTGCAAGCTAAATAGAAAAACCTTATTACAGGTTACGTAGTATGATTGATGTGAACTTGTTAAGTAGCATTCACTTTTTAAAATTACATTAGTGCAGCTTGACTGATGCTCCATTACCGGCAGAGATCTTAACCATATGAAGCGTCTTTCTTGAGTAACTCATTGACACACTGGAATTGAACCTGCTGCCGAGGGCCATCGCTCGGCTCGAACTGGGTCACGCTCTGTTTTTCCCCTCAACAGAAAATGATGAAAGACAACAACCTGGTGAGGCACCTGGATGCCTGCGAGACCATGGGCAATGCCACAGCCATCTGTTCTGACAAGACCGGCACACTCACCATGAACCGCATGACCGTGGTGCAGGCCTACATAGGTGACACACACTACAAGAAGGTTCCGGAGCCTGATGCCATCAAACCTGAGACTCTGGAGCTCATTGTTAACAGCATCTCCATCAACTCGGCCTACACCACCAAGATCCTGGTGAGAGAGAGAGAGAGTGTTTTTTTAATGTCCTTGTTTTGTTGTAGGCTTTTGTGTTTACGTTGTATCAGACCAGCTGTGTTACTGTAGCAGAGAGTGGTAACTACAGTACATTTTCCTGGTGGATGCTCATGAATGATAGCTCTACTGCATTTTGAATGAACAAATTACCAATTACCACATTTGCACGCCAATATATTATATTATGGGGGAAAAAAATACTATTTAGTCTGTAAGAAATAGAAGGAAAAGAATTTATTATTACCGCCTCAAAGTTCCAGCAGCAGGTAACCCTTATGTTTCATTCTTCTTGTACAACAGAAGTTTGCCAATGATTACATTTAAATAATAATAATTTAATAATGAATAACATGTCATCTGTTTACCCATTCATACAGAATCTGAAGCTACAGTGGTCGCAGGCTCACCGCAACATGACAGTTGTAGCCTGGAAAAAGAACAGGCAACAGTTTTCCAATCTTCAGCAGTCCAGGTTCTGTCAGTCTGTGCCCAATGTAGCCTCAGATTCCTGTTCTTGGCTGACAAGAGGGCAACCTCGATGTGATGTGCTGTTGTAGCTGATGCACCTCAAAGTTTGGTGTGTTGTCCATTCTGAAATGCTTTTCTGCGCAACGTGGTTATAAAGAGTGATTATTTGAGATACAGTAGTTTCCTGTCTGCTCGAACCAGTCTGGCTGTTCTCCTTTGCAGTCTCTGAACAAAGTGTTTCTGCCTGCAGAACTTGCAGCCCACTGGAATTTTTTTTGTTGTTTTTCACACCATTCTGTTTGAGCAGGTGTTGTTAATAAAGTGGATAATCAGTGTAGTTACATTCAGTGTTGTGGAATGTCCATGAAACATAGTTAGTTCCTGTTATCACTTGCATTGTAGCGGTTATAAACCTCACCTGCCTTCTTGAGGTTAATAAGACGCAGCTTGGCATGTTGGAGAGAAACCAGAAAGTCCTCTGACCCTTACAAAGCGCTGATGCTGAGACTCCTCCACAAATATTAAATAAACATTTAACATTACAGAAAACTTCACCAGGTTAACGCTGATATGTTGTTCTTTGTTCCTAGCACTATTTTTAATCCTATTATTATTAACCTTAGATTATTGTGAAGCACCTGCTGTACGAGTATACGAGTCCCTGTGAATGAGTTGTTACTATAGAAACCAGTATTAGAGTGAACACTTCAATGGAAACCTATGATTTGAATTACAGATCTGTTGAATAGAAAATGATCTGAACTTCTGTCCAGTCAGAGTCCAGAGTTCTATAGTGCTCTGGTTTAAAAAAACAAAAAAAAAAAGAAGTGTCTCCTCTCAAAGTTTAAAGGAAACTCTCACCACAGGACACTAGCCGTGTTAACAGCTGGTTAAATAATTAGTCATGGCAATAATTCTGAGGAGGATAATAAGCTACTCGTGGGTGAAAATCGTTCTTGATAAACACTCTCTGTGCACACGGAGTTAAGAGTGAGGCAGAGAGTGCAGCCGTGACTCACTCACCCCATATATGTGTTTTGTTCATTTAGTCATTGTTTAGTAGTTGGGAATTTATTGTTCTGAACATATTATTACATATTAGCTAAATGATTTGTTTTAAAATGTTCTTTTGATCCTCTCCTCTTCTCGCTGTAGATAATTGAGGTCAATCGTATGAAGTAATGTAATTACAAGTGGTGCAGAATGTACACTTTTCATGCACCAGATTCCACCGAGAAACAAATCTCCATTCTTGATCTCAATTTTAATCCGTTTTTTTAATGTAGCCCTTTTAACTTTTAGATTTTTCCCCCCCCTCATTTATATCCCTGAGGAGCCATTCTCAGTCCAATTGCACAAATTTGTCCTTTTTAAACTTGCTGTCCTTCTTTGGCTGGAGAGCTATAAAAAATGTAGTGTGTCGTTTATGTGTTAACCTTGAAGAGGGTCTGCTTGTGAAGTGTTTTTGGCAATATGTCAGCTCTCTCTTAATGAGAACTGTGGCCTTGAGGAAGACAGTTGAGCAAATGTTTTCAGTTCAAGCCAACTTTTTTTGCCTCGACTTTCTTGTGCTCTGTGTAACTTATTGACTCCTTTTGCTTTTTCATCCTTTGCATCAGCTTGAGAGCAGCCGTGACGTTCTCACCCCAAATTAGCCAAATTTTTTAAGTGAGTTTTAGTGTGTGGTCAGCATAAATATTTGCAATTACCTGCAACATATTAGTCGTTAGTGGGTTGTGTATTTCACGCTTTCTTTTATGCTTTTACTTTGTGGAAAATGCTTTTAGGGGAGCTTCTTTTTCAAATGCTGAACTTTGTTGTTTCAGCTCTACTGAGTACTGATCTTGTTTATACAAGAGTTGAAGCATGGCACATGTACGAAACATGTATGAATTAGTAGCCTGAACGCCATCACAAATTTCATGCCTGGGCTATTAGCAAATAAAAGAAAAAGCCTACTCCTACTCCTTATTGACTTTCACAAAACGAGTTTTCATCTGGCGTGTAGCTAACACACTTCATGAAACACCTTGCTACTGTAACTATAGCGCGAGCTAATCATTCCAAATCCCACCACCTAACGTGCTACACACATCAGCCGAGATGCAAGAATGGAGAATCAGGAGCCCGGTTTTTATTAGAGGTAAATAACATGCATGGGTGACGGACGATCTTTTCACACACAGGAATGCAGGTATGTGATGTGTGGAAACAAAAAAAGGTTTGCCACAAAGCTGTCAGCTCCCCTGCTAGCGTAAATGCGTCACAGTTGAAACAAATCGGAAAATACATAAATGTTTTAGTCAGATTGATTTATATCTTTTATGTGCAGTGCAGGCACAGAACACGTCTCATAGCTGAAATGTTGGCCAAGAGGTTTTATTGAAGGTGCAAACACTGTGTGCTACGCTAGAAACGTTGTTAGAAGGGTATATGCTTGTTTGTTACTCTTAGTCTGTGTTCATGAAGCTAACTAGCTCACTAGAAAATTCTATCTTTTCACTTTTTTGTCCTAATCAGTTTAGGTTTTCAGGCAATCAAAACATGGGAGCGGGCAAGTACCTCGAAACTTTTACTTGCCCACAGGGATAGCTAATGAATTAGTTTTCTCCACTTCTGATGTATTTATCATCAGTGATTGAGGAAGCAGTTTTGCCTGCTGAGTCACACTGATGTCTTCTGATTATATTTTGGACAAAAAAAACCCTGACATTAACCTCTTAAATTACCAAGACCTTGTTGGTGAGTCCAGAATTTTGCTGTAGTTATAGTATAAATCATAATAGTTAAGGAATCATTTTCCATCATTGCATATTTCAAATGTCCATGGTGTAACAGGTCATGTTAAGATCTCTATCTATCCATCCATCCATCCATCCATTCATGCTAATAAACCCCAGTAGCTGAAGAGAAAAGACACATGCTCCATTTGTGTGTGAAATTCAGAAGCCCTTGTAACAAACAATGGGCTTCATTTATGAAGCTGGATCCAAATGTATTTATTTATAAATAGTTCATAGGAGCATTTACACATGAAATGTTGTGTTCGTGAAAATACTGTAATTTCGGAAAAGCATTCATATCCTACTTGTAAATCTCATTGGATCAGCTTTAGATCACAATATTTGCCAGGATTACTGCACTTTTATGTGTGGATTATCCAGAGTGATGTATAAAAGTGCTTTAAAGGCTCTATCAAAAGCAGATCTTCTTGCTACTTCTGCTAGTTCTATGTTAGTCTAAACTGGAAAACAAACGCCTCAGCTGATGGAAGCTTCATCAATGCATGCTATGCTTCTGATGGAATGGAGGTTTAAAGACCAGTATGGTTTCCCCTGTAGAATAAAATCTGGCTTATAAATCAATTCCGTTGTGTCCATGATAACCTGGGTACAGTATACAGCCCCCGCATATTTGACCTTTTCAGGTGCTGTTACACAGCTAAATATTTTTTATTAGCATAGAAGTGAGTCACAATTACTTCCACTCCCACCTTCCTGCCTTTTCTTTCCCCGTTTAGTTGTCATTTTGTGTTTCCAGCCTTCCGTGAGCCTTACCTTTTGTGGAGTTTTGTGGGCGTCACTAAATACAAATGAGCTGTGTCAGGAATGTGCATTTTAGTAAATGTGGCAAATGCTTTTTAAGATTAGCCTGGTCATCTGTTGACAGGAAGATGCACAAAACAGGAGTTTATATTGTGTTATCACTAGGTGTGCTGTGTTCATTTGCTTGAACATGCTCAGCAGATTGGCAGTTAAGTTGGCCACACCCACCATTTCAAAGATCATATTTTTGAGTTCAAATAAACTGCAATTTCCACTTCTTTTAGTAAACATTTGTGTATTTCGCCATGTTTTTGGAGCCCTTTATTTGTACTTGGCAGTGTAACTTTTTTAGCTCTTCAACCTTTAACTTCAACTGTTTCGAAATTAGCTTTTTGGTAATTTGTATTTTTTATTTATTTATTTATTTTTTGCAGTCACCAGAGCATGAAGGTGGTCTACCAAGGCATGTGGGTAATAAGACTGAATGTGCCCTCCTGGGACTGGTTCTGGAGCTGAAGAGAGATTACCAGCCCATCCGCGATGAGATTCCTGAGGAAAAGCTGTACAAGGTCTACACCTTCAATTCATCACGCAAGAGCATGAGCACTGTGCTGAAAAACGCAGACGGCTCAGGATTCCGCATGTACAGCAAGGGCGCCTCCGAGATCATCCTCCGCAAGTACGCAGATTTCTTTTCTCATCTACTTCCAGGTCTTTTTCTGTCTAGATCCTCCCTTTTCTGTTTATGTGCTACATCAGGACATCGAGTAGTCTCCACTACTAATGGACTCAAGCGATATTGATTTTATATCCTCTGTGTTCTGCAACTTATGTGGTAATCTCTATGTATAGTACTGGATAGCAGCCACTATATGTTTTGAGCGCTTAATTCGGTGTAATATTAAACCCTCTTTGTTGGTGTCCGTGCCAGGTGTTCCTACATTCTGGACGCTGCAGGTCAGCCTCGGGTCTTCAAGCCCAAGGACCGGGATGAGATGGTGCGGAAAGTGATCGAACCCATGGCCTGTGACGGCTTGAGGACCATCTGCGTAGCCACGAGGGAATTCACAGGCGAGGAGCCAAACTGGGACAACGAGGCTGATATTCTTTCAGACCTCACCTGCATCTGCGTGGTGGGCATCGAAGACCCTGTCCGTCCAGAGGTGAGAATTTTATTGACTTGCCAAGATGCCTGCATTGATAGTTGCTTTCCTGTAGTTTTCTAAGCCAGAATTTGACCTTGGTATTCTTGCACAATCATTATTTGATGAACATCTTTACCTCAAAAGCCACTGAAGCGTCACGAACGAGGAATCCCAGATGAGCTTGCTCTTCAAAGCAGTTTCTTCATCATCATTATTCAAGCACTGCTCCGCTGAGCGCAACCTGCTACTCTCTAACAGCTCGTAATGGAGGTGTAATTGTGGACTGATGGGCTACACCCCAGTCCTGTTATAATGGATTCAGTCTACTGTAGTCCCCCATCTTTTATCAGACCTAACTGGAAAGCCTAGGTACACAAATCAAAAGCTGTGTAATTGCTAAGAGGCAGATCACTGAGTGAATTAGGGGTTGCGTAGACTAGTTGACTACCCTAACACTGTGGCATAGTGAACTTCCTTCATGACCAGCATTGTGCAAAAGAGCCCAGTTTTTTTTGTCACTAGTTTAGAGTCAGATTATCAGCGAATACCAGCTGATTCCCAAACGCTCCTGTTCAGTTCAGTTCAGTTCAGTTCAATTTATTTGTATAGCGCTTTTAACAATGGACATTGTCGCAAAGCAGCTTTACAGAAAT
>CM074964.1:7196322-7207663 GCA_037577455.1 Pangasius macronema | reverse complement strand
CCTCAGTAGCGCACGCACCTCTGCAGTCATCCACGGCTTCTGGTTGGAACGTGAGGTGATGGTCCTGGAGATGGTGATGTCATCAGTGCACTTACTGATATAGCTGGTCACTGATGTCGCGTATTCCTCCAAGTCAGTGAAGTCGCTGTCTGTTGCTGTTTCCCTGAACATGTGCCAGTCAGTGTGTTCAAAACAGTCCTGAAGAGCAGAGATGGCTCCTGCTGGCCAGGTTTTCACCTGCTTTTGGTTCATCTGACTAGCGGTCTGTATGCTGGAATTAGCATAACAGAGATGTGGTCTGAGTAGCCGAGATGGGGACGGGGCTCCGCCCAGTACGCACCGGGGATGTTTGTGTAAACAAGATCCAGCACGTTCTTCCCTCTTGTTGCAAAATCCACATGCTGATGGAATTTAGGGAGCACTGACTTGAGATTTGCATGGTTGAAATCTCCGGCAATAATAAACAGTCCGGCAGGGTTTGAATTCTGCAGCTCACTAATAGCCCCATACAGTACACAGAGTGCCCCCTTAGCATTAGCACTGGGGGGAATGTATACACCGATTATGAGAACAGTGGTGAATTCCCATGGTAAATGAAAAGGTCTACATCTAACAGTCACAAACTCCACCAGCGATGAGCAGTAACTAGAAACTAGCACAGAGTTCTTGCACCATTCCGTGTTGATGTAAACACACAAGCCACCGCGAGCCTTACTTCACAGCTGTGTTTCTGTCGGCACGAAACGAGGCTAGCCTGGCTAGCTGAATGGTGGCATCCGGAACTCTGACGCTGAGCCACGTCTCCGTGAAAACAAAGATGCAGCAATCTCTAAACTCACGCCGGGTAGTTTGCTGGAGTCGGATGTATTCCAGTTTATTATCCAGGGAGCAGACATTGGAGAGCAGGATGGACGGGAGAGCCAGCTGGCTAGGGTTTGTTTTTAGCCTAGCATGGACCCCCGCTCTCTTGCCGCGCTTCTGCTTTCTTGTGCACCGCTTGCGACGTCCCCTCCCCCGGCCACCGGCATCATGCGATGCCAAGGGCTGGAGGTCTGGTCCCTGCAGCAAGCCGAGATCACGTAGCTTCTCCAGCAGATCATCTTGCAGAGTGGATGTATTGTTATAACTGAGGTTTATCAGTGTCTGGCAGTGGTATACACAAACACCGGTAGCTCCGATGTCCATGTGCCGTTAAAAAGTCAGCCTAAGTACAAAAAAAAGCACCATTTTGTATCCGGAGTGGCCGCTGCGTGCTACTGCCGCGCCATAATCTTTACTACCCACATCAAACTCTAAATTACTCACAAAGTGGCAAAGACCCTCTGAGGTCACTTGGCAAGTCGGAGAAGTTGACTATGAGATTAGGTGAATAGATAGAGGCGATGCACCTCAATCATAGCACCTCAATCTCCTGAAACCGTTTAAAGAGGTGGTTCCTGTGGCTCTGGCAAGGGTGGTTCCCGAGAGGGAGGAGCTGAGTCAGTCTGTTTCTGTGTGGACTTTAGAAAAGTCAACATGGTGCCTAAATTTGATGTATAGCTGATGCCTCGCTTTGACGAACTGCTCAATCGGTTAGGTGTGGCTCACTTTTACTCGACACTGACCAAGGGATACTGGCAGATCCCCTTGACTCCTATGTGTCATGAGAAAATAGCCTTTTCCACTCTGTTTGGTCTACACCAATTTGTGACCCTTCCTTTCGGGTTGTCCAGAGGCAGGCCGGATGGCTCCCCGGCCTGAGTCAGTTGATCGGGATATGTGGAAGCGGGGGCATTGTCGAACGCCAGTTTTGTGAAAAAGTGAGTGGTAAGGAGCTACACCTGTGCAGGTGTGTTCTGTGTTCCAGTGAGTGGCAGCAAGGATAAAAAAGGGGAAAGATGAGAGCCATGGGAGAGAGAGAGCTGAGCAGCATAGACCCATGTGTGTGCAGAGTGAAAGATAATTGCTGAAAAATGAAAGTAATAGAAATTGGAAAATAAAGAGCCCCTTTTTGAGTTGTCCCAAGCCTGCCTCACGTCTTCTCATTTCCAGTCCACCCCGTAAAGTGTCACATTACTCCCAGCCCCTGCTGCACCACACACATAGGCCGAAGTGTGATATAGCTGTCAGTGGTGAAACATTTTTAATGAGGCAGATTAATTAGTGTCAACAGAACCAGGTCAAATTTTTCTGAATTAGGAAACTCACTATGTTACATTATATTAGGATATCGACCACTTTTTAGCAGCCAGTTAGATTTCCAGACAACCACAAGGCAGCACTTTGGAGCTGTGTCCGTCTCTGGTAAAACTGTTTACATGATAAACAGTGATAAAAATGACTGTGATATTAAAACTCAATATCGAGTATGCGCCTAGTCAGTAGTCCAGTAGTCCATAACCACATATCCCTGGACTATACACTCAGTATACACTCAGTAACTCAAGTTAACTGCTAAGTTTGATCGTTCCTGTCTCAAATAAAGGCCAGATTAGCTGCACTGACAGACCTCATGATAATGACAGAAAGAAGAGTGCAGAGAGCATGGCAGCATGATAGTCAGTGGACCTGTGGACTACTGAATTGCTGCTGAACAAATTAGAAAATCTGGTCTCGATCCTATGGCTGTTAAATGGTTCAAAATTATTTTGCAGATCAAAGACCTATTTTGTTTTCTATCTTCATAAATGACTTGGGTAATGTCATTCAAACAAAATTACACCTGTATGCAGATGACATTTTATTTGTACATGCCCCCTCCATAATTAAAAACTGCTCTTGTTGAGCTTACAATTGGTTTTGAATGCTCGAAAAACAAAGTTCATGGTCTTCTCAAAAGCTTGCTCACAGCTGCTTGATAATAGTATTTTCACGTCTGATGTTAAATCCATTGAAAGGGTGCCCTCGTACAAGTACTTGGATATATGGATAGACAATAGCTTTTGTTTAATGCTAAGCTAGTTAGGAATCTCAAAGTAAAGATAGGGTTTTATTTTAAATCTTTTTTTACTTTAAATGCTAAGAAAAAACTTGTGGAAGCTTTTTTTTTTGCCTGTGATTAAGGTGATGTATATGCATGCAGCCTCCTCCATTTCATCCTCACATTTTATTACAAATGCAAAATCTCTTACTCACTATTGCACTCTTTATGAATTGGTGGGTTGGACATCATTGACCACTCAGAGAAAACAGCACTGGTATATTTTTTTTTATCTACAGTGGATATAAAAAGTCCACACACCCCTGTTAAAATGGCAAGTTTTGTGACAAAAAGAAATTAAACCAAGATAAATCATGTCAGAACTTTTCCCACCATGAAATTAAATTTGTAATTTGAAATTACAAATGTTGCAATGTGAAATTACAACATATAAAAGGTAAAAACATCAAAAACATTTTAGGGAAAAAACAGAAAAAATATAGTTACAATAACCTTGTTGCATAAGTGTGAATACCCTTTTATAATTGGGGATGTGGCTGTTTTCAGAATTAACCAATCACATTCAATCTCATGTTCAAACGTGATCATACAGCTGTCATCAATGAAATAATTGTGATTAACCACAAATAAAGACCAGCTGTTTCTGTAGGATTTTCTTGACATCATCTTGGTTTCATCTGACTGCTGAAGCCATTGTCCACAAAGAGCTGACAAAGCCTGTACAGAGTCTCGCTGTCAAAAAAATTGATCAGGAGAGAAATACAAAAAAACTTCCAGAACATTAGATGTACCACAGAACACCATGAAGGCCATCATCAACAAGTCGAGAAAATGTAGCACCCCTGTGACATTACCAAGAACAGGATGTCCCTCCAAAATTTACAAAAGGACAAAAATTACAAGGGAGGCTGCCAATAGACCAACGGCAACATTAAAGGAGCTGCAGGAATATCTGACAAGTACTGATTACTCTCAGCATGTGATAACAATCTCTCATTCTTCACATGTCTGGGCTATAGGGTAGGGTGACTAGACCGAAGCCCTTTCTCACAAAAGACATCCAAGCCCGGCTAGATCACTCCAAACTATGTGACAAAATGTGTTATGGTCTGATGAGAGCAATCCCAAAAGGTATCATTCCATAATTCCAAAAGCTTTGTTCAGCACAAAAAAAGGCACATCAACAAAAGGACACCATACCCACGGTGCAGCATGGTGGTGGCAGCATCACGCTTTAGGGCTGCTTTTCTTCAGCCAGAACTGTGGGTTTTATCAAGGTGGAGGGAATCATGAATAGCTACAAATACCAGCCAATTTTAGTGGAAAACATTACAACTAAAAAATAAACACACATTACAGCTTTAGATGAAAAGGAATTTCACCTTTCAGTATGACAAATCAACAAAGGAATGGCTTAACCAACAGAAGATCAACGTTTTTGAATGACCTAGCCAGAGCCCAGACCTGAATCCAACTAAAAATCTGTGCGGTAACCATGAAGCAGGCTGTGCACAGGAAATACCTTCACAAGCTGATGGATCTGGAATGTTTTTGCAAGAAAGAGTGTGAAAACATTGCTAAGTCAAGATGTGCCATGCTGATAGACATGTAATAAAATCAAAAGGTGCATCAACAAAGTATTAGTTTAGGGGTGTGCGCACTTATGCAGCTAGGTTGTCAGTATTTTCTTTTTTTCCCTAAAAAGTTTCTGATCATTTTTCACTTTATTCATATACTTTGCAATTGCAAATTAAAGGTGGATTAAAGGTGGTGACATGATTTATCTTAGTTTCATTCTTTTACTTAATAAAAACTTGCCATTTTAACAGAGGTGTGTAGACCTTTTATATCCATTGTATAAAGCTTTACTGGGTAAAGCCCATCTCTGTACCCTTCTTTGCCTCAGCTCTGGTAGCTCCCAGTTGCGCACCTCCTAGTGGCTGCTTTTTAATGCACTCTAGGTTTTGACAGATCTAGGGAAAACTGCATTGTCCTATTATGCACCTTGAACATGGAATAATTTGCAGAACAATTTAAAATTTAAAAGACACATTTATATTCATTAATGAATTCAAGGGCATGATAAAGAATGTGGTGAATGAGGCATGTGATTGTTTTCGTGAGAGGCCTCTGTGTTTAAAAAAAAACTTTTTTGTTCTTTGCTCTTTGTATATGACGTTGTCTATGTCGCATTTTAATTTTGTTGAGAGTTTGTATGGCTGCTACTTTGGCCAGGTCTCTTGATCTCTTTGATCTCAAAGGGACTTCCTGGTAATATAAAGGTAAATAAATAATTAATATAACCAAGAGCAGACAGGTCATAGAGAGGAGACTGAAATGGCTCCGCGGGGTTCTTAGTTAGCCATCACTGAACATATTAATTATCCGAATTTGAATAACAGTAATGCAGCTCACAGATGGTAGCAGTGCTCAAGTTGGGTCGTATGCGTATAAGCTCCTGTTACTCTGCAGAACGACTTTGGGGTTTATAATTAATGGCACTGCTGATCACCCAATGAATTCTGCTATTTTAGGTTCTCCAGGAGTATTTATCACAAGGCTGTGAAGCCATTAGACAAAGATTTTCATTCCCCCCCATCACGGTATGAAAGCAATAATAAAGCATTGATACAGTAATATGTTTAAACCAGTATTGTCAGTGTCAGCTGGTCCAGATATCGAATGGAAGGGTGAAAAATAATTCTACTACCTATCAGTAACTTGTATTAATATTAATAACCATTAAGGTTGAGCCTTATAGCATTAGGTCTCATCACAGGCATAAAACTATTATATACATACACAAACACGGTCACTGAAAAACAGACAGGCAGCAACAGCTGCAAACGCAGCTTTTCAGTTTCAAAAGAGATGCTGCAAATAAAAAAAAAATAAAAAATCAATGCAAATAAAAAGACATTTGACCTTCTCGTGACCTTGCCCCTGTTTGGATCAATTCCAAAACCTAGTCAGTTTATCTGCTTGTTACAAAGATAATTCCTTGTAAATCCTACAAACATTCAACCACTTGTTGAGATATCGCACTAAGAAAAAGAAAAACCTTGGATGAAAGGACAGATAATCCAAAAATATAAAAAAAAAAAAAAAAAAGTAATTCACATCATTCATGTTCATTACACACACTGTGCAGTGATAGGCTACATGAATCTACAGTCTCAGCTAGAAAGAAATCAGCCCCAGCTTCGACTTCATACACATTTGTTTATTTCAACCATTAGTGGGACTACATTTTCAATCCAGAAAAATCAATATAATCTGCTTTTAAGGCATTTGTTACCAGCAAGCAAGATGATCCAATGCCTTATTTTTAAGTATTTTCCTTAAAGGAGGGGGAGGGCTTAGCCCTACAAGCCCATTAAGGAGTAGCAAGGCCTAAGAATTGCAGAGTCATCATGAGAAATGCCACATGACATTAGCACATAACACCCCGAATACCCCCCCCCCCAAAACACCACACACACACACACTTAGTATAAAGATATACTTGATTAAATGGCAAAGAAAAGGCTTGTGCTTTAATCAGGTTTTGCTTCAGCAGCACCACTAATCATAAACAGTGCCTGAGAAGGTCAAAAACAAAATACTTCAGTCTGATTCTGGCGTAAATACACCACTGGAATAAAGCTGCCAAAGGTAAGGTGTGCCACATGCACATGAAATGATGCACAAAATAAACAGGCATTGATAAATTCATATAAACAGGATAACAGGATACACAAAATAAAGGTTTCCGGGATGGTATAGGAATTCCATCATGGGAAAGAATAACATACACACACATGATGGGATTCATAGCGCATATAAACTCTGAGTTACAGTTTTTCAAGTCAGATCCACCATATACTTCCAAACCATGTTCATGTTATGATGTGTATATGTAGTTGTACCACACATCACTATTCAGCCCCTGATTTTCCACTGATTAGCATAACATTACAGACAGCCCATTAATGCTATCACATGCAATTACAGCTATGACCTTAAACAGATCAGCAAAATGAAGCACTGCAAATTAGCCCTGTAAATGCAATTACACCATGTTTCACTCCATCTCCGCATGGCTGATACCATGAAACAATCCCACTAAAGTGTTTCACTAGCATCTCATTTGTTTAGTTGTTTAAGTGTTTTGTGTTTATGGACACATCGTTGCAGTTTATAATCCTGGTTCCTTTTTGATACTAATCACTACTGTGCAGTTTATCAATTCATTATATGTACGTTTAGACAACTTCTATAATAAATTATGTAACTGGATATATAATACATGGATTCAGTACCAGCTCAGCACTTCTCTTTGGCAATACTGTCATAGACTCTGACTGCCCTCTAGTGGTTTACACGAACGGTGCACCATGCAGCTGAAAAAGAGAAGGAAGAAGGCCTGTGATGTTTGGGAGAATGTTCTTGGGAAGTAGAAAACCTGTATGAATTCAGAAATATGTTAGGAAAACGTGAAAGTACACAAAAATGTAACCCAACTAAAGAAAAAGAGAGAGACCTTGTTTATTAAATAGTTGCACTATTTATTCAACTTAAAACACAAAAGCTGCTCATAAACAGGAAATACGTTCATTAGCAGAACTCATGTTTAGAAACAAACCAAACTTAAAAATGTATAAACATAAACTTCAATAATTATGGCAGTGACTTCAGCTCAAATAGGTTTTACCTTGAATACCATGTGGCATAAGGAGTAAAATACAGCATTCTCTCATGTGCAAGGATCCTTAACGGAAATGTGCTTGTACAGCCACAAGAAAATGTGATAAACATTGTTTAAAGTTACATGTATAGAAAATTATAATCATCTATCGCCCCCTGGTGGCAAGATAAACTAAAGAACGCAAAAATTCTCTTGCAGGTGAAGCCTTGTTAGATAAGCAATAAAATGAAGCATTCTTAACAGGTAGAGCACACAGATTATGCTTTTTCCCCCTACATACTGCAAATAGAAAGCAAAAGGTCAAGTGAGGGAAGGATAAACAAGCAACAGCACAAACTATTTAGGAACTGCTCATCTGTGAAAAGGAAGAAGTGCTGTGGCAATCCAATGAAAAGAAGTGCTAAAACTTTTTTTTTTTTTTTTTTAAATAAAACAGCAACAACTTCAACTAAAGCTTCAAATCTGAGGAACAACTGTAAAACAAGATTTTCTAAAGAAAACATTTGGCAAATTCTGTAACAAGAGTCCAGATCCTGTGAACCGGCTTTTTTCTTCTCACACACACTACACAGGCTACAAGAGATAGTGGACAAGAACGAAGACATAAAAGGCACCGTGTAATAGGAAAAGGAAGGCCTTAATGGAGCTCTAGAGAATC
Source organism: Pangasius macronema (assembly GCA_037577455.1). Lineage (NCBI taxonomy): Eukaryota > Metazoa > Chordata > Actinopteri > Siluriformes > Pangasiidae > Pangasius > Pangasius macronema. The sequence continues at coordinate 7,199,398 of CM074964.1, read as the reverse complement.
ACTGTTCCTCGACTTTCACCCTTCAGTGATGCTCAGACTCGGCCGAGACTCCAACTTGAGATGAGGGTGATGACAAAAAGGAATTGATTTTTCACCAAGCACTGGTGCAGAACTGAAACCTCTTGGCCTGTTTGATCTAAAAAAAAAAAAAAACTAAACTTTGAGGAAACATCAAGCTTTGCAGGCTAGTCATCTCAGGACAATGGAGCACAGGCTGTTATATATTTGCACAAATATATAATACCAGTATTTTAAGCTCACAGACATTCAGAATATTTATAGAAATCTGTACAAAGTGCTATTCTCTGTGAGCCAAAAAGGTGTCGGAATTTCTCTGCAAAATACCCACCAATAAAGGAAAAATTAGTACAAGTAAAACGAATACAACTGTGGTTCAATCACAATTCACATGCAGAGCTGGTCTAACTAGACGTCAACAAAACAACCCCATGGAAACGGGAGATTATGTTCATAAATAAATAATTTATACAATTCTCAGCTTAAAACCCAATGCCTGGTGAATTCTTATATTACACCCTGGTGACAAGGGCCAAGTTTCTGTGCAAATGTATTTAAATACGAAGTATTACTTGTAAATGTGTTTTTTAATGCAGGAACTAGTTTTCTTGGTGTACTGTGGTGAGTTCACAAGTGTCACAAGTACCATGTTTTGTGTTGCTTTCGTCCTCCTTCACCTGTGTAGAAATATGTACATCTCCTTCCATGTTACATGGAAATTACCAGCTTTACAAATGTATTCCTGTATGACAGAAGCCACCTTGTTCAGTACATTATACATACACACTGCAGTTTTCAAGGAATAAGCTATTTACAAATTCTGCATTGTTCACACCCATTATTTTACACCTTCGACATTGAGACGAGGCACTGTGTACAACTTAAATATTTATACTTTACATGCAAACCCTTAATTAGTTGTTAGATATGAAGAACTTTGTATACCATATTCTTGTGTTTTTGTTTGAATGTGTATTTTTACATGCAATCTGCTATTTGGTTGACAGGCTGTGGAGTCCTCTGTACACTCCATGCGTGTATTTTATATACAAACCATTTCTTCGACTGTCAGGCAACAAACATCTTGATGACTTTCTGGATGATCTGGCCACAGCCGGGGCATGGCGCGTGGCACTTGTGTAGCTTGCGTGCACAGGGAAAGCAGGTGAGCATGTGCGCCGTGCGCCCGTGAATGATGTTGCCGTCGCGCGGGCGCACACGGCATAGCCTGCAGGGTTCCATCATGACTTCACGCCCTTCTTGGCTCTCCTGGGAACTCTGAAGCACCCGGCGCGGGGCTTTCCCCTTTGCAGATGCAGGCGAGGCAGGTAAATCACGAGATACCCAATGTGATGGCAGGATGACGGGGTCTGAAACGGTTCTTGGGCAGTCAGGCACATCAATGCCATCATCCTCATCCTCGTTTTCATCTTTGGAGTCTGGGAGGTCGGGGACTGAGACAGAGTGTGCTAGGCGTGTACAGTCCTTGTACCAGTCCTTGCGCAGCGCCCAGCAGCGCATGCAGTAGCGCTGTGTGGCCGAGTTAAACTTGCGGCACTCTGAGCACTGCCAGGCATCCTGTGGCAAACAGAGGAGGATTAGACGAGGGCCATAAAAACGTAAAAAAAAAAAAAATCAAAGTTAAAAAATTTTGAAATATTACTATATTTGTCCCCCTTTTAAAATCTCTTCTGTATGCTAAATGAGGTCGGTTTTTGTTTTAAGCTGCTTTTACAAAACTTTTTTAAAATCCATCAGGAAAATTCTATATAATATATAAATATATAAAACATATTTAAAAATTTCAAATTTCACAATTCTAAAACATTTCACATTATTTTAATAATTGACATGGAATCAAATGTTTTCACCATAATAAATCCCCTATTAAACATTTTTGCATTGTATATATTCATAAAAGGTACCTGCGTGGAGATTTCAGTGTCTGTATCATCGCTGAGACACTGCGAGTCATCATCCAGCTCCTCCTGCATCTTAGAATGATAGGAATATAAAGATAAAGAAGCCATCGCAGTTTTATACTAAAACACCAGTGGTGCAGTAGCAGCCTCTACCTCCTTATCCTCTTTGCTGTCCCTCGCTTGCTCTTCTTCCTCCTGAGGGGACTCGGAGTCACTGCCCTGTTCAAGTGCTGCCTCCTTCATCTCCACACTAACCTGCTCACTCTCTGCCTCATTCAGAAACCACAGGTCATCCGTGGTGTCTGACACAACAGCAGTGTCCTCTTCCTGTCCACAAGAGAGCTGCTTCTCAATCAAGTTGCTGAACACACTCAGTGCTCTTCTACAGGATAGTCCTATTACTAGGTTCACATGCAATTATGATGAAAACGTAATGAAGTAATAACATTTGACTGCAGAAATGTTTCTATTTAAGCAATGATTGCTTGTATATAAACAAAACCAAATAATTATTCAGATAATATTGTTGGTCATGTATACAGAGCATGAGTGCAAATATATTTATATTAAAAAACTGTTGTGTTAAAATTGGTTGTCTTACTTGATTTGTGTGGATGTCTGTGGAGCCATTGCTCCTGCGAGTGTAATTACTGCGCAGGTTACCCAGAAACCACCAGGGCAGACCGGACAGGTCCCATTCGTCAAGACTCACATCCAGCTTTGGCCGCTTACAGGCTGATCTGGGCATCCCATCTAATGAGTCTGTAAACAATTTCAAGAGACACAAACCATGTTTCATTTGTGGTTTCTAAAAAACAAACAAAAAAACTTACCTGACACACTTTAGTTGAAAATAAATATATTAGACTTGTTTTAGAAGTTCTGTTATCCCTCCAGAAGCACCACCTGCACAATATATTCAGGTCAATATTCAGGTCTAGTTCATTTTGAGAAGTTAGTCTAGTAAAATTACATAATTGTGTCTTAATTGTCTCAAGTCTGACTATAACCCATATATGGGTCTTCCCCAAACTGTTGCCACAAAGGTGGAATACACAATTATATACACTGCTCAAAAAAATTAAAGGAACACTTTGAAAACACATCAGATCTCATTGGGGAAAAATATCATGCTG
>CM074964.1:7185651-7196222 GCA_037577455.1 Pangasius macronema | reverse complement strand
CCAAAGCCACTACAGCAATCGCAGTCCCAAGCCATTATAGTACAGCTCCCCATATGTGATCCCCAAACCATCTCCACGGCCCCCAGGTGGACATCACATCCTCCAGCAATGGAGTCTTCCGAGGACGACTCCTCATTGAGCTAGGAAGTGGGCTCTGTGGACAGACACGAGCTTCCATGCTGCATGCTCTCAGTTCCAGAAACAGTGATTTCTTCTGAGCTTTGTCTGCCACCAGGTCTCCAACACGAGTGTATTTTAAGAATTTTTACATCCTTAAATAGTGTAATATGACGCACAGATTTATTTTTTCTCATTAATGGCAATGATTGTATTTTTGTTGTTAACAGTATAGTCTAAAAAGCCTTTAGCCGTAAATGTGTCCACTGTTGTATATCAGAATTTAACTACTTGAATAAGCTAGTCTAAAATGCTAATGTTGCGAATCAGTTTTTTTTTAACCAAGGATAAGAGAAATTGAATTTTTACTCCACGATTAAAACATTATTAGTGTGCATAGTCATTTAGTTTTTAAGAAGGTGACTAGAGGACTAGAATAAGACACCGGATCAATTATTTTAGCTGTGACAGACTGGGTATGCTAATCAGAGCATGCCCAGAGAGAGTTTTACATGTCAGCTCCTCTCAAGTGTGTTATCATGTGTAACTGTATAATGGCAGGTGTCAGATGAAGAGTCAGGGGCATTTTTTTTTCCATTTTTTTTTTTTTTTTTGGGAATGAAACTAAGTTGACCCTTCGTCATGAATGGTCATGTCCAAGAATTCACAACCTAGCATAATGAATTTATATCAATTCATGGTCTAATACAGTATAGCCAAGATCATCTTTGACATTAATTGGTTTTGTAGACTACGTATGACATAATGACATAATAAGGGGGTATGATGTGATTCATCACAAGATTGAGCACAGATAATTACAGAGGTCTGCACCACGCCTCACACACACACTCACAGGCACAAATACATGTACACACACCACCCTTTGGCCTCTCCATGTGTTGGCAGCCTTATGGGTGAGTGAGCAGCGCAGACTGGCGTGGCGACACACAGAGACTGACTAAAATACCCTGGCCACCTACCAGTTAGAGACCCGCACTCATACCCGAGAAGCCACTCAGGGCGAGACAACACACTGATCTGAGAGCAGTCAATAACTTAGGAGCCCTGCTGCTCCTTAGCTTGTCTTAATAACCCTGTTCAATCCTTATATCAGCCTGGAGGTTGAGTGTCTTCATGGAGGCAAATTGGTTTGTCCCAGACTTGTGATACACCACTTGTGAATATGGATTCAGGCAGTATTTATTTTTAATCCTTTTGGTTTACTTCATTTACTCTATTAGTGCTTCCCTCTTCCTCTATAGGTTCCAGAGGCCATTTCTAAGTGCCAGAGAGCAGGCATTACCGTGCGCATGGTTACAGGTGACAATATCAACACTGCCCGTGCCATTGCTACCAAATGTGGCATCCTGCAGCCTGGAGAAGACTTCCTGTGCCTGGAAGGCAAAGAGTTTAACCAGCAAATCCGCAATGACAAGGGAGAGGTGAGGATGCCTAGTGAAAACCAACCACTAAGCCACAAATCAGTGAAGGATATTAGGCCAGTAATCATCCGTAAGATCTCCGTCAGATGTAGTCAAATTAAGAACTTCCCATTTAAAGTCTATTGTTTTTATACTGTGCCTTTGTATTCACCCCTCTTTTGCACATTTTGTAGTGTTGCAACCTGGAAATAAAACGGACTTAGTTGGGATCATACAGGATGTCATGGGGTATGGGGACAATATAACATGCAAAATCTTGACAGTGTGGTTGCATAAGTATTCACCTCCGTTGCCGTGAAACCCCTAAATTAGTTCTGGTGCCAGCAGTTCCTATTAGTAGTCACATAATTAGTTGAATGGAGTCGACCTGTGTGCAATTAAAGTGTCACATGATCTTAATATAAATACACCTGCTCCTGGAAGGCATCAGTGTTTGTTAGAGAACAAACAGCATCATGAAGACCAAGGAGCTATCAAAACAAATCCAGGGCACAGTTTTGGAAAAGTATCCATTAGGGTTGTTGAGATCCACCCTCCACAAAGCTTTGTGAAGGAGTGGTGAGCTGTTTAAAATCTCATTTGGAGTTTACCAAAAAGACGTTTACTAAAAGACTCAGATTAAATGCGGCAAAAAGTACTCTGGTCTGATAAGCTCAAATTTGGCCAGAAACTTAACACTGTTCATCACCCTGAGAACACCATCCTTACGGTGGTGGTAGCATCACGTTGAGCTTTATGGGCTCTTGTACCTCTTTTCCACCGAAACGGTTCACGTTCTGGTTCTGGACCCTGCTTTTGCTGAGCTCCTTTTTCTGATCCCTATTCTCCTTCTTAGGTTTATTGAGTTTGTTTACGATTTGTTCAGTCGTCCAGCTGAAGCCAGCATTGAGCATTTCTTGCCGTATCTCCTCGTACACCTTTTTTTTTTTCCTTTGCAAGCTCTCTAGTTTGTCTTGGATCTCTGTTGAAGACCATATTGGCAGTAGAAAGCACGTTTCTTTCATAGACCACTGCTGAACTACTTTTTCAGACATTTTGTATCTTTTTTTTCTATTGCAGTAGTTACTGGAGATGTTAGTGTGGTAGCTAGCAAACAACACTGTGGTTGTTCAGAAAACTTTTCCTGGTGATGCTACAAACCAATTTTTCCAGCCTGGAACCGCCTTCTCTGTGGTGGAAACGTGCAGAACGGTTCAAGAACTGGCACAGGCCAGGAACCTGCACTGGAACTGTGTCAGTGGAAAAGGGGCCTTGGTTGCTTTTCTGACTAATGCCCTCCTTACCCAGTCACTCTTTAGGCAGAATCCTGGTTTTGCCACACACTTTCCATTTTTTTTACTTAATGGATTTAATGGCGATCTGTGGGAAGCTGAAAATTTGGGATATTTTTTTATTAACCAATCACTGGTTGATACTTTTCAGTGAGTTTTGTTCTGTTGGTTAAATTTCGCCTTTTTTAATTAGTGTTCAAACATTACAATTTTGTCCACTGCGATCTCTACAATGTCAGTGACGGCACAGGTGCATCATGGATAATTTTAACAACTGGTAGGCTATTTAAACTATTAGGCTTATGGCTGTTTAGCTATGGCATGTAACCAACAACGTCATCAAAGAATAATGTTTATTTTGAAGGAAAGCTTACTTAGCTAGCAAGTTAGCAGTTGAGTTACATTTAAGGAGACTGACTGTTTGTAGCCCAGTGTAATTATTTATCCAATGTAATGTTTTCAGCAATCCTAGGCAAGCTTTGCATTGTTTTGGGGAAAACTATACTGTGCGGTCAAAACTTTTTGGACGTCTGACCATCGCACCTATATGCGGATCTTCCTCAGATTGTTGCCACAAAGTTAGAAACGCACAGCTGTATGGGATGACGTTGCATGCTGTAGCATTACAGTTTCCCTTCACTAGAACTAAGGAACCTAGCTCAAACTTGTCCCAGCATGACAGCGCCCCTGTGTGTAAAGGGATGTCCATGAAGACATGGTTTGTGGTGGTTGGAGTGGAAGAACTTGAGTGGCTTGAACAGAACCTTGACCTCAACCCCACCAAACACTTTTGGGATGAATTGGAATGCAGACTGTACTCCAGGGCTCCTCACCTGCCTGACCTCACTAATGCTTTTGTGGCAGAATGGGCACAAACGCCCACAGCCACGCTCCAAAATTTAATGAAAAGCCTTCCCAGAAGAGTGGAGGTTATAAGGTTATTATAACAGCAAAGGGGGAATAAATCTGGAATGGGATGTTCAACATATGGGTGTGATGACCAGGTGTCCACAAACCTTTGGCCATATAGTGTATTTGTTGTTTTAAAGTATAGGTGTCAAAGTATGTTTAAAAAAATGTTTTGTTTTTTTGTCAGAATGTGGCCACAGGGACATCTGTCTTTCTGATTTTCCCAGAGTGCCACACATATAGAGTGTGTTTCAGACTTCAGACTTTGACTTAGATGGTTCAATTCATAAATTCTTTGTCAAATGCTTTTACTAGTTTGAATAGAATAGAGGACTTTGTTGATCCCCAGGGGGAAATTNTTTTTTCTGGTTTTCAAAATGTATTTATCCAAATAGACATCATAGATTCGTATAAACATAAAAATGTAAACTGTAAATTGCAACACATGGATTCTTTTTCAGTTGAGGATTTATTTTTGAAAGATGCTAGCACAGCAGATGAATACATCGGAGCATCTAAATGTGGTCCATGCTGTTCGACTGCTAATTTATTCACAAGATTAGTGTCAGTATTGTACCTTTATTTTTGTGAAATTTCATTTTTTTTTTTTTGTCCTCCTGGCCTCTAGGTGGAACAAGATCGTCTTGACAAAGTCTGGCCCAAACTGCGTGTACTAGCCCGCTCTTCTCCAACAGACAAGCACACTCTGGTCAAAGGTAGTCAAAGTCACACAGAAACTTAAATGGATTTATTTGCAGTCCAGAAATTTGGTGCAGGACATTTTGAGCTAAAAAGAGACCTTTTTTTAAAAGTAAAAAGGAATCATATCTATTTCCTTGATTCCTTTTCACCAAAAAACTTTGCAAGACCTCAGAGGATGGGGCTTTCGACTAATGCAGCTCTCTGTTTTAAATATGGCTCTGACATGTCATTCAAATCTGCACAAAAGGAATTTCAAAGTACCTCATTAGCCAAACTATAGCTGAAGCTTCCTTTAAAAATAGCTTTGAGCTCTCCTTAGTGTCCTTACATTTGTATCTGATAGGGATTAGAGTGCATGTCTGCTCAGTGCCTCTGCATATGAATTTCTCAACAGTGATCCTCATGCCATCATTGATTGCTTTTTTTGGGTCCTTGAACATGTCAACGTTTCATTCATTTAGCGCAGGTATGACTGAGTGCTTGTGTTTCAGGCATCATTGACAGCACAGTGGGAGGAACGAGACAGGTGGTGGCAGTGACGGGTGACGGAACCAATGACGGACCTGCTCTCAAAAAGGCTGATGTCGGCTTTGCTATGGTAACTTTTGTGTGTTTTATACTGCAGTTCTTTAGGACTTATATTTATATCAAATTTAATTGATTGCCCATTTTCCCATAAAGGTCCATTTCCCCAAAACACACCACACTGCCATGTTAAAATTCCCTCAGCTTGTTTGTGTATGATTAAAACTCAATTGATAGCAACTTTGTTATAATAAACCTATTTATGATAGTTGACGGTTGCTACGTTGGAGCCGCTGTGTGGTTTATTTGATGAGAGCTAGGTTTGGCACCAGGATTCGGGTGCTCCTGGGGGATGCCTGGCTCAGCGCGGCTCTGTTCTCATCCTCTGCCAATATCAGCAGCAATCATGCAGGGACAACCCTGCAGGTTCCAAGGTGCTGTGAGAATAAATTGGTACCCGGAGGAACATGTTTATCCTGAAGAAGACATTGTCATTTCCCTAGAAGACGCTTACAGTCTGATTAGAGTGTAGTAGTATGTGGCGGCAACAATATGAATAGGATCAGCCATTTGTAATGTTAATTATAAAGTGTCTGAGGCTGAAGCGGGAAAATTATGTGATCTTGTTAGTCCATTCTTTTTCAATCCTTTTTCAATGTAATATGACCAACAAATGCAAAATACTACATTGTAAATTACATATACAGTCAATCTACACAAAAAGTGGAACTCTCCATATTGTATTTGTTTTGGTGTTTTGTTTTTTATTTTATCTTACCATATTATTTATTTGTTTGTTTATTGCAATCCTGCAATTCGTAGATGCTTTTCTGCGCACCTCAGTCGTAAAGAGTGGTCATCGTAGACTTTTTGTCATCTCAAACCAGTCTGGTCATTCTCCTCTGACCTGTCTCATCAACAAAGTGTTTCTGCACACACAACTGCCACTCACTGGATGTTTTTTCGTTTCTCACACTATTCTGTGTAAACTCTTAGAGATGAGCAGTTTTTCTGAGATTAAGTAACAAGTCCCATTTGAGCATATTGTTGTATCAGCTGTTCTGTTTGCTCTTCCTCGCCTCAGGGTATTGCTGGGACTGACGTGGCTAAGGAAGCCTCTGACATTATCCTGACTGACGACAACTTCACCAGCATCGTAAAGGCTGTGATGTGGGGCCGTAACGTCTACGACAGCATCTCCAAATTCCTGCAGTTTCAGCTCACAGTCAACGTAGTGGCCGTCATCGTGGCTTTCACCGGCGCCTGCATTACACAGGTGGAACCTCAACCTTCTGGCCTGAGCAGAACTCTGATTTCGTGTTAGTAGCTAGGCTATGACACATGAGCCATTGTTGTGGGTCTTAATTGACCCTTGTGAGCTAATTAGATGCCACAGGGAAAACATGGCTCAGCATCTGAAAGCCTAGAGTGCAGAGAATGCCAAGTGCTTCATCAGATTTCTTTCTAAAAACACTTGGTGTCCCTGTAGCTTTGAAACCAAACTGTAATAATAATGATGATAATAATAATAATAATAATAATAATAGCAATAATAGCAGCAGTCAAATGTGTGTATATGCAAATCGTGACAAATAGGCTATATAAACAATAATAAATTTTTTTTACAACTAATTAGTTACATTATTTTTTTAAATAAAACTAAAAATATATATTTGCATGACTGAATGAAATGAGTTTATAATATGATTTTAATATGTTTGATGTATAATGGTTATTTATATGTTTTGTCTATAATCTTATGTGTGTAAAACCAAAGAAAAGCTGAAGCAAAGAACAGGAGCTGCTGTTAATAATGCTGTGCTGCATTGTTTATAAAATTGTTTATTATTAGATTGATGATAATAATGGACTAATGGAATCGGAAGACTGTCAGCCAGTCTGCCTTCCTTGGTCTGTGTCCTTTTATGTTTTCTGTTGTGTAGAGTCCGGTTTGTTAATGAGGGTGTGTGCGTGTGCATGTGCGCGCGTGTGTCTCATAGGACTCTCCGCTAAAAGCAGTGCAGATGCTCTGGGTCAATCTGATCATGGACACGCTGGCCTCTCTGGCTCTGGCCACTGAACCACCCACCGAGGCCCTGCTGCTGCGCAAACCGTACGGCCGAAACAAGCCACTTATCTCCAGAACCATGATGAAGAACATCCTGGGCCACGCCGTCTACCAGCTGTCTGTCACCTTCACCTTGCTTTTTGCTGGTAAGGCTTCGGGGAACACTTAACGCATGGCTCTTTGGGCTGGTCGTAGGTGGTACTCGCACTTTATTGTGTTCTCTCAACTCTGACAATACCATGTATTCTTAAAAATGAGATGGAATACAACAGAGATGCATTTAATAAGGTAATTAAAACAGTAAATCAAGATATAGCACTTAAAACTGTCGACATTGGCTTTAGCTTGGTTTAAAATCAGAGCCATACTTCTTCTACTGGCAAACAGGATTTAAAATACTTCAGGGTTCAGTAATGTGTTTTCCAGGGTATCTCTATACCTACTATGAGATAAAGACACCTGTACACATTCGAAAGGACCTTTTCCTGCCAGTTTTTCTGTCTTCCTAACATAAATGTGTAGTCTACCAAAATGGTATGTGCTTGACAAACAGTTGATAAGCAGCTCTAATAAAAGATAAAACTCCAAAGCAGCCGGTCTTCACTGAAGATCCACAAAGCACTTATTACACATGACTGCTTACATCTGTTATCCCATCCATCGCCATTATTGCCACAGACCAAACGACATGATACCGAATTGCAAATAAATAAGGCGACCTAAATCATCATTCACACTCGTCTCCTAACGCAACTCTGAATGAGTGCTTTATTAAAGGAAGGATGGTGACTCAGCAAAACCTATAGATTAAATACTCATAGACCGAGCTAGTCTTATCCATAAAAACAAGCATGTGGCGTGATATTGTTGGCTTTTTGATTAGATCTCATTTATTGCAATTCAGATTTTAGAATATTTCAAATGTAGTCATTTAAACAGATGTGCTATAACAATGGATGTTCCAACCCTTTAACTGGCAGTGGATATTAATGCAATTTAGATCTTGTACCATGGGAATTGGTAATAATCATTAAGGATGTCCGGAGATGCCTGAATAGTATTATCCTATTAGATTCCTTAGCTTACCAGTCAGTGTAAATAAAGCCGTTTCTTGTTGAGACCGACTTCTGAACTGAATTCTGGGACGTTTCTAGAGAATTCTGCTGCTGCCGACTTCATTTTCTAAGACATGGTGAGAAATATTAGTTTAGCTCTCGTAATATTTACTGTTTTTATAGTTCCTTACTGACTAAGTCAAACTTTTTGACTTTTGACACCGAATAGGCTTTCTGAATAGGATTTTCATTGGGGGAAAAACATTCTAGTCTATTACTTCTGATGAGTTTGTCTGTGTTTATACCAGCACTCTTTATGCGGATGATGAATCGTGCTAATGAAACATTCATCTGCTCAGTCGATTTACGTCTCTGCAATAAAAGACTTAATAGAAGATGGTCAGATGTTGCAAAAAGGATCGATGTGGCAATTAAGACTTCAGATTTTAAAATATAAATGATTGATCCAGTCTTATCATGAGTGTGCATTAAACTAGCTTCAATTTTGATTTGTGCTATTTAATAATTTCTTTGGAATCTGCAGTTTCCAACTTTTCAAAAAAAAAAAAAAAATTCATGCAATTTGCTAAATAAATGTGTTGCTCTTGCATTGCCTACACTGAGAAAACCTCTGGGTCATGAACATGACAACTTTGTTTTCCGGCTGTTGAAACTGCTCAGTATTACGATGCAGAACAAATGAACACACACTGAATTCTTTTCTCACTCACCCTTTTGACATGACTGACCTCACATGGTGATATAATGTTCCTCTGGTGGTTCAAGGCAGTGCAAGTCAGCGAGTTAGCATCCTATACTAGTGAGTGAAAGTTGTGAGTTCAGATCCCCTGACAGCCTGAGAGCCACTCTTAAGCCCTTTAATGAAGCCTAAAGCTTCAACTTCTCACTTATGTTCTTGGACTGGATTCTGCATCGCTTGTATGTTGTTTTGGATAAAAGCTTCTGCCAGGATTAATTAATGCAAATTTAATGCAGTCCGCAGAGCCTTTGAAGAACAGCACACGGTGAGGTTTACATGCTGTATGTACACTGCTGCTAGCTCATTGCCTAAGGGTGTCTCAGGCTTAGTGTTGTTGAGTTCACTGAGATAACAAAAAAAAAAAAAACAGTGCTTTTTTTTTTACTGTAAGAGGAGTATTATGCCAAAGGCAGAACAAATTGGCATGTAATGGACTGCTTGCATCATACCACACTTGTATGCAGTTGGAACTTCTGGGATTTTTGGGTTCTCACTCAGGTTTACTCAGGTCACATTGCCTGTAAACATCATTTAAGGAATGCTGATTCTTTTAATAATCTTTCCAAACTTTCAGTTTGATCTCCCAAACCACTGAAGTGTAATGATAATAAATTACCATTATATAGTTATAAGATATGTTTAAAAAAAAAAGATTTTATTTATATAATGCTATTACAGCAACCGGTTAAAGGAAAAAATTCACCCTGAATGACTTGCATAATCATCTTTATAATTAATACATGATATTCACTGATGTCCAAGACTTGCACTATTCTGAAATTCTGAGGAGATATATATATATATATATATATATATATATATATATATATATATATATATATATATATATATTTGTTTTTTTTATTTTCACTTTGATTTCCTATTTTACCCACAATGCTGTCGATTACCCATTGATAATGGTGCCAGTGGGAGTTAACTCTTGCATCATCTCTACCTTAAAGAGAGCGATGCAGCAGCACTTTAGTCCTTTAGTCTATCCCTATAGCTCTCACATCTCTTCATCTGTACACTCTGCTCAAACAGAAAAAGTTTCAAAGCTTCAACATAGATGCTAATACTGCCATCAATACCGTTGCACTTGTCGTGCTCCATCATGCTGCTGCATTGCATTCTGGAGCATTGAGTTCAGCATTTGCTGTCTCTGCTAATTCTAGGTTGGATTTGTTATTAGTATGACATTGGGTTGAATGTTTAGGAGCTAACCTCTCTGATCATTATCCCTTATCTTTCAGATCACTTCTCCTATTAACCATCATTGCAACTGAGCTGGATGGAGTTTTTATTTTTACTGATTAAACACATTGAGAACTGAAACAGAATTGACTGAAATGAAATGCTCTTTCCATAGGAGAGAAGTTCTTCAACATCGACAGCGGTCGCAATTCCCCGCTTCACGCACCCCCCTCCGAACACTACACCATCATTTTCAACGTCTTCGTCATGATGCAGCTCTTCAATGAGATCAACGCCCGCAAGATCCACGGAGAGAGGAACGTCTTCGAAGGCATCCACAGGAACCCCATCTTCTGCAGCGTCGTCCTGGGAACCTTCATCCTGCAGGCAAGACCCAGGATTAACGTCCTAAAACTTTAGTGTATTTACAAACCCATTATTAGTGGATTTCTTCTTCTTCTTCTTCTTCTTCTTCTTTTGGCTTTTCCCTTCAGGGGTCGCCACAGCGAATCATCACTCTCCACC
>CM074964.1:7152203-7181650 GCA_037577455.1 Pangasius macronema | reverse complement strand
GGTTAAATGCAGAGCACAAATTCTGAGTATGGGTCACCACACTTGGCCACAAAGTCACTTCACTTCACTTCACTTCTTCTTCCTCCTCAGTTCATCTCCGCCATCCCCACACATCGGCTTAAGTTCCTGACGACGGTTGGTCACGGCAGCACCAAGGAGGAGATGCAGAAGGAGGAGCAGATCGAGGACGTGGATGAGATCGACCACGCTGAGATGGAGCTGCGCCGCGGGCAGATCCTCTGGTTCCGAGGGCTGAACCGCATTCAGACTCAGGTACTCCCACAATGCCTTTCACTTGCCACTGTAAGCCTTCTCTTCCAGATATGACCACAGCTGCAGGAGCGAGGAACAAGAAGACATTTTTAACATATTCCTAGACGTGCATACTTGTTTATACGTACTTTTCCTGTGGTTGTCTCATAGTGATGTATTTGATTTGTTGTAACATTCCAGTGTTGATATTTTAGGCTGCTTTCATCTGGTCAGAAAACTGCAACCAAATTATCATTATACTGAAATACTTTTGATGTGATTAGTGATTCTGGTGCTAATTTGTAGGTTGATGCTGTATTAAATTAGTGTTTGTTTTTTTTTAATTAGATGTCATGATCTGTCATCATGACATCACAGGGAGATATTGTTATTAATAGCACAGTTACACTGGCATTTAATAAGAGAAAAAAAATTCAACAATCTCAAACATAAGGCATAATGATAAAGCTTCAAATTCAAGTTTTGTTAGCTCCTGAAAACAAAAGAGCACACCATTTGTCATCAATGTCAAATTAATGAGAAATCCCAAGTAGAGATAGCGGAGACAGCAAATCTTGGACCAGAATGCAATGCAGCTAGTCAAAGAAATTGCGTCGAGTTACCGCAGAGACTCAGCTCGGCTAGTTAGCAATCTACGAGATGACAAGCATGATGGCTATTAGACAGCTGCGGCTTTGGAAGCTGATCTGTTTGAGCAGAGTGTACAGAGGAGGAGGTGAGAGAGCTGAACAGACTAAAAGACTAAAGCACTGCTGCATCTCTGTCTTTAGGTGGGAATGATGTGAGGGCTAAATCCTACAGGCACTACTACATTTGACTGCATGGCATTCTGGGTCATGTAGGAAACTGTAAAGAAGTTTCAAATGAAACGCAAAATAAATCTTGGACACCATTAAAAGTCACATATATATTATAAAGCTTAATATGCAAGGCACAGTGTAACTGTGTGTGCAGATGCCCCTTTTTACCGTCGCCTTTTAATGATTTTTAGGCAGACATGACATTAAAACATGTAGCCAATAACTCAGTGAGAGGCTGAAGCTGTATTTTTCCTAGCGTTTAGCAAGGCAGTTTTAAACATTTCATCACAGCTCAGAGATTTCTGCCCTTACTGAGTTTTAGTGTTGTGTCCCACATCTCTTTGGCTGCGAGCTGATCAGCTTCTTTCCCGTCTTTCTCAACATCGATGTGATTTGTCGAAGTTCTGCCCCTGTTCAGGTTCTATTAGCTGGTGCAAAGTCATGTTATAGTACCTTCCTTCAGAACTCGTTTAGATTTACAGTTGCAGCATTTAGCAGATTATCCAGAGTGACTTACAGAAGTGTTTTCAAAAACATGCCCTTGTACTAGTACATATAGCTCAGGGTCTAAGAATACTCTCCAGCTAAAATCCCCTTAGAGAGTAGTTAGTACAGTGACCAAAAACAGTATGAGGGTTGTTTTTTCTTTTGAGAAAAAGAGTTTTTTTTCCATCTTCATGTGATTTTGCATGTTGTCCATCAACACACTTTTAGCATTGAAATCAATGCCAAGTGTTGCATTTTCGATAGACAATAAATATCAATATCGCAATATTGTTATGATCTAACTAATTGGCGACACAGTCAGTTTAAGCTAGCTTTATTTGCATAGCCTCTTTCCCCATTAAAATTGCCTCAAGGTAGCTTCAAAAAAGAACTGACAAAAGCAAGAAAGATTTTTCAGTACATATTAAGGATTTTAAAATCAGCCGGAACTACAGTCAGAGCCGTGTTGTAGAAAATAAAAGCACACCTTCTGATTGGATCTGATTTGATTAGCGCTGGGGTATAAAGTAAAAGTAAACAGCAGAAATGGTTCAACAAGAAACTGAATGATGAAAAATTGAACAAAAATATGCAAACATAAACGTTAATGGAGGACAG
Organism: Pangasius macronema; assembly: GCA_037577455.1. Taxonomy (NCBI): domain Eukaryota; kingdom Metazoa; phylum Chordata; class Actinopteri; order Siluriformes; family Pangasiidae; genus Pangasius; species Pangasius macronema. Next base: position 7,179,473 of record CM074964.1, on the reverse strand, counting down.
CCTTTGTTTCTCCTGTGAGCCCGTTCGCACAAACTCCCAAACTCCCTATTCTGAGACTCGACTCGTCACCACGTACAGTGTAGGGTCTCGAGGCACCATTTCCTGTTCTGTGAGACCCTTCGTTCACATTGCCCCCATGGGTGTAAAACTTATCTACAGCCTACTAGAAATCCGGAGAGACCAAATCTCTAGAGTCCAAAATCCTGAGTGCGACACACTAGATGGCAGAGGTTCAACCTGCCCAAGCTGCTTCTAATAAAACGCTTTTATTGGAGAATTTCGTGCAGTTTGAAGACTTTATACAGTTTGCGCTAAAGGATGATGTGTGGCAGAAATTCCAAGCATGACCAGGTTCCTGGGTTTGCACAGACTTCTTTATCTTTCAGGATTGTGTCTGTTCTGTTTGTTTTTTTGTTGTTGTTTTTTTGTGGGTGTGGATTGGATGAAGGCATGCTGAGCCTGATGGGGAATTCTTTATGGAACGCCGAGGCAGGGGCGTTATGCCTCCTACTGAGCAGCGATGAACGTTCCATATGAGTGTCCACAGACAACATGTTTCTCCTGTTAGGCTTCTTTAGGTTTTTTTCTCCTCCTCCTCCTCCTCTGAAAATGGAAAGCTTAACACTGATCATATTTTTGGTGTGTTTCGGTGCTGAAATGGAATCTTTGTCTACAGTAGCGAACCAGATCATGAGGCATTCAGGCCATCAATCTTTGTCTGTCTTTTGCACTTTCCTTTTGTTTTCCTGTCCTTTATTTTAGCTTGTCGTGGTTCACGTTTTTTCTTTTTTAAATACTAGCTTAGACGTGCTCACCATGGTGATCAAGCTAACAGGGTAAAAAACGTCCGAAAAAAAAAAAAACAATTCGAATAACACCAAATCTGTACAATACAACATCATTTTACACTTGACTGTAGTCTAACACAGTTTATTTGCTGTTTAAAGTCATTTACTGTGAAGTTGCTACCGAAAATCATCCTGATTACCTCCTTTTTATCTCATTAATATTTCTTGCTTGTGAGGTTGCGAAAATAGTGAAGTGTGTTATTTGTTAAAGATTATGCCTTGCTCATCTCGTCAAAAAGAGAGAGTACGAAAAGAAATAAAATAGGTTGAAATTAAAGTTAACAATCGATGACCTGGACTAACATTTTGATTTTGATTGATGTGTATCTGATATACCTGTGTGTGTGTGTGCGTAAGTATGTCCCGTGTTCTGCATATGAACGTGCACTGTGATGACTGATTTTGTGTTTAACTGGAGCAGACAGTGATATCAGGGGACAAATGGGAAGTTTTGTCGTGCGTGTCATCTGGCCTGGATTTTGTCCCAAATCCACTTCCCTGTCCTTGAATTCCAGACTGTCTCTCTTCCCTCTTTGCCTTCTAGCTCTGATCTAGACAAGGTTGAACGTTCCCTCTCCGTCTCCCCATTTGACCGCAAAAACTGCTGCTCTACTAATTAGCTCCTTATCGCCTTTCCTGTCCTACCAACACAATTTCTAATCCTCCTGGATTTCTATTTTTTATCAGTCATGCATGGTTAGTGGTACACAATAGAGGAATTAATTGGCACATACACGATTCGCAGCGAACTCATCAATGCGTGTCTTGTAGAACCACTTTTTTTTTTTATCACCTCTTTATGGTCCCTATTTCCCTTTTTTCTTTTCAGTGGGAGCCTTCAGCCTTTCCTTAGTCTTAAAATAACTGAAAAACTTTCCCTTGCAAAAAGAAAAAAGTTTTATTCACTTAAAAAAAAAAAAAGTCTCCTTTTATCCCTCCTCTTCTTCAGCTGCCTCAAACCTGATTGTTATGGGGTTTTCATTGTCTGTTTTTCAATAACATATGTCTGCTATAACCACTGATTGCTTTGTACATCTTGGTGTCTTTCTGTCTTCCTTTCCCTCTTCTTCTTCTTNTCTTCTTCTTCTTTCTCCCTTTTCTTCATCCGGGCCTCTCCCTCTCCTTTGCAGATGGACGTGGTTTATACATTCCAGTCAAGCCAAACGGCGGTGCCCGGTGCGCTGCGGCGCCAGCCTTCGGTGGTCAGCCAGCACAACGACGCAAAAACAGTTTCTAGCCCCACGCATGTAGGGCTTTCCCCTTCCACTGCCACGGCGCTGCCTGCCCCTGCTTCCTCCTCTACTGCAGGCAGTGAGTGGCTCCTAACACACAAGCCAGACTGCTTCTGCATGAGCGACCAAAGCACTATAACCACCTTCTTTCTCACCTCTCTTTCCAACTGTCTGTCTTTGTCTCAGTGTCTCAGATCACTAAATGCTCTCTCTCTCTCTCTCTCTCTCTCTCTCTCTCTCTCTCTCTCTCGCCGAGCCGAGCGTTTAGATTTCTGGGGTACTCTAGATCGAAGGCTTAACTGTGGAATTTGGCTCTGTCCATTGATTATGCACTCAAGTTTGGGTGAAGGGATTTTTCTCAAATTCCTTTCCCATTCCTCAGTTCCATGCCTGGGGTGGAATGCAGTTATTTATTTATTTATTTATTTATTTTTGCAACAAAGCACATTTCAGCTAATCGTTCTCCTGATTAACACAGCGAAGAAGTCTGTTTCCGATGTTTATTTTAAAGAGGCTCTGTAAAACTGTACCAATATTCTAAAGCGCACGTTTGCAAGATGTCAGGAAAACATAAATCTAATCTAGTTGCTCAACATTAGTCCAGGATCATATGTAAGAACTTCTTGGGGTGTCGGTTTTCACGTGTTTGAAGTTTGTGTTACAACCTTAAATCGTCTTTCTATGTTTATAGATTTATATTTTATATGCCAAAAATGAGTAGCTAGCACAGTTCTTTTTTTTTTTTTTTGGCCAAGTGAGCCCAAATGGATATTATGAATTTGACCCCAAGCCTTGATATTTTTGGTTTCTCCTCATTATTCACCGTCATGTTTTTTTTTTCTTCTGTTGTTCAGAGTCTCGTGATATTGTCGAGGAACTAGCAGAGGTAGATAGATGGAGAAATTTTGTCTGTTTTTATTGCTGAACTCTTACACCAGTTTAGCATGGATAATGACGAAGACTAAAAATGACTCTTCTTTGAAATGTAGCTTGTTTCTTCTTAGTTAGAGCGGCACTTAAGGTATTCATTAGTAAAATAAATGAACGAAAAAAAGAAAGAGATCGTGAGTTTCTCTCACGAGCCCTTTCGTATATAAAGCAGTTCGACATGGGGTCATGGCCATTAGTTTGGGAAGCCAACATAATATTAACATAATGTTAATCATCCTGTTTTTAGATGCTTTTGCACATTTTGAGAAATAAATGCTTAAAATCTAGTTTTAATAGACGTATACCTTGATAAAATTAGAAGTTTAATCATTCGTTACAGGTGTCAATCCTAATTATTAGTTCTATTTGGTTTACTACAATCTTATAATAGGAAATACTCGATAGAGTTGACTATAGTCCAGATATTTTTCACTTGATAAGTCGTGTTTTTTGCAGTGCAGCTCAAAAGCTTGAGTAGAAAACGTGGAGGCTAGCCAGAAAAAGCTCTAACAAACATTAGAATGGGTGACTAGTACTACAGTCTTCATCTGAATCCTAGCTGCATGCGATCTTATAAATAATTTGCTTTTACAGAGCCATTTGCGGTTTGATTTGGTAAATTGCTTCTGAAATTAAGACAAATCTGAGAGCGTTACAGCTGAAATCAATCCCGTGGAGTGCAAATGTCCTTTTCCATTCAGACTAAGGACATTTTCAGATGTATAATAATGTATAATATGTACAATATCTACTTACTTCTCTCTCATTCCATCACTCTTGGCATTTGGCCCTCTGGTTATACCAGCGCACGGTGTTTTTGACGGGAATATGAATGGCTCTGCCGCTGTCTGCATGCCTCGTGAGATGAAATGGATGGAGCCAGTGAATGAGAGACTGCTTTCATTCGAGTTCAGAGCTTTTACACGAGTTCCGATCTGTTCAGGATGTGAATGCTGACTCGCTGCTGATCTGCTTTTCTTCTTTCACATTCTCCTTCTTTTTGATTAAGAAAGTTAGGAGCAGATTAGCCTCCATTCCCTGAGGGGATCAGAGTTATTCTAAGCTTCGTCTAATTAAGGGGTCTCACAAAGGTTAATAGCTGAGCATCCAGTGCATTTTAAAATAAATAAATAAATAAATAAGAGTATACAGTATGTGCATGAAGATCTCCGTTTGTGCATGTGTATCTGTATGTACATGCATGTGTGCTTTTTTCTTTTGTATTGGTGCATAACATTTACATCATTTTCTCTAAGGAAACTTCTCTCTCCACAGTTGGTTGTACCATGAGCTGAAAGCGAGAAGGTTGTAGTTTGGTGGACAAATCAGTAGCCTGGGCTCCCAGACCAAGCATGTTTCTTATCTAAGATTTTAGCTTTTTTATTCTTAGAAGCTTCAACAATCAGCAAAGGGGAAAACAAATGCTTTTACACCTCGTTGCTGTAACTATAGAGCACACTGCTATATCTTTCCCACCTCCTGCTGCACTACACACTACACATTTCACTGCAAAAACTGAGCATCTCAGCAATGGAAAATATCTCGAATATAGCCAAATTTATCTAGTCTTTCCTGTTATAAGATTTCAGTACACCAGCTATATGATCATTAATCCTATTTCTATCTAAAGCATCAAATAGTGTTCTGTTGGCAGATTATTGTTCTCATTTTAAGCATTTATTTCTAACAAGAAACAAAATGATCTGCTAATAGAATAAGATAGAATGGAATAATAATGTGTAAGAGTATTTTTTTTGGTCCGACTATAACATAATATAATCGACATATTATTGGAATAAATAATAATAATAATCTAAGTCAGTGAAACTTACTATAGACTTCAAGTAAAAATGCTAATGATATAAAAATGACCCTGATGCTTGTACTGAAGTTCCTTTAAACACCTGGCGCAGCCCGACTCTATAGTATACAGCTGTGAATGAGTAATGACTCATCACCGCACTATCCAGTGTCACCCAAAAGATGATGGGTTCCCTTCTGAGTCTGGCCCCTGTCCAGCTTTCTTCCCCCATGAGTCACCTCTGGCTTGCTCATTAGGTACAAATTTAAATCTATATCCAGATTTCTGTAAAGCTGCTTTGTGATGATGTCCATTGTACAGAGTGCTTATATAAATGAAAATTGAATTGAATTCAAATTTGCCTGTATTCAAGATATGTCAGATGTTAAGATGTCATTTTTTGCAGCATTGCTACAAAAACAGTAAAAGTTTTTACTAAGCAGATTACGATGTTCTCAGGAACACGCAGGTATTTCGGAAAACCTACGAAAACCGAGCAAGATCATGTGCAGCACAAAGCCGTTGTATAACTCTCCTGCTCACACACTCACACACTGTCACCTCACGGATAAACATATCGAGAGAAAATGCTAGCCAGGCTCAAATAATGCGAATAATAGTGCGACACGAGGACAGACACTGTACCTTTGACTTTTTTTTTTTTCAGTGTACTAGTATGAGTAAACAAAGGGAATCAGATAAAATTACGATTGATCAAGTAATACAATCGATCTAAAAAATTAGAGGTTTAATTAGGTGGCCTAGCTAATGAATTTAGGATTTGTCCACCCCTGATAATGTGTCTGGTCAGAATTCTTCCTAAAAGGAGAATGAAGGGATGAAATGTGAAGTGATAGAAGCCTGATGGAATGCAGTGAAATTGGCCCATGACCTTGAGCTATCCTGAGAGAGCAAGGTGTCTCCAAGGTGACGGGTCGCCACATCCTGTGCCTCATGCTCACTGTCTGCCTAGCAACAGAGCCTAGAGAGAGAGAGACACGGAAACGTGCAGATGCTCGCTCTCTCTCTCACTCTCTCTCTCTCTCTCTCTCTCTCTCTCTCTCTCTCTCACACACACTCATTTCTTACTTTCTCGCCACTGATGAGAGATGGCAGACTCTACATCTCTCACACATCCCCCCCCCCACACCCCATCTCATTTCTTCTCACACACCCTCCCTTCTCTTTTTCTCTCGCCCTCTCACACTTCACACCCTCTTTTTTTCCTCTCTATCCATCTTCTAGGCTCTTTTTCCAGCCCCACCCTCGCCCCCCTCTCTCCAGATCTCTGACACGACACGCATCCCTCCCACTCTGTATTGCAGGAGGACGTGCGAGTCATGACTCTTCTGCTCCCTTTATCTCAGTTACCTAGGCGGAAACGTCTCCACGGCATCCCTTTAGCTTTCAGTAGAGAAAACTGTCAGCTTGTATTTGTGCTATGCGTTCATTAAAAGCAGCCTTCTGACTTTCCGCTGAGAAATGATTTATAATTGACAATTCTTCTCAGAGGGAAAAGGCATGTCTCCCCTTATGGGTAGTTAAACGATTGATGTCTGCCCATTTTTGGAACTCCCTTTGTCTTGTGTGCTTCTCCTTTGTTTCTTCCTGAGCGTTTTTCTGCTTGGTTCATTTCTGTCGGGTTAAACTTTAATGAGTGCTTTAAACCCGAAGGGATGCCAGACGTGTCGAGATGAAGGGCCACTTTTCTCTGAAGCCCAGGCGTCGAGCAGCTTATGAGATTCATAGGAGATTTGACCGGAGGACTAAATGCAATTTCGGGAATGTAACCCGACAACATAGCGAAGCGGGTCGTCAATATGTACAGCGTCTCAATTTCTTCACGCGTCTGGGAGTTGATTGGTTTAACAGCAGCATGGTACAACCCGAAAATATGACATCATTTGAGGCATAAGCAAGGCGCAGCACTGGCAAACACCGCGTTAAGGACGTGATCGAGTCAATGCGCGGGTGCACGTGTTCAAGATCAGCAGAATGTCTCCTGGATATTTCCTGGCTCTAAAGAGGAAATATCTTTCCTACTACATCAGGCCTTTGCAAACACATCCTGAGTAGCTGCCTGGTAAAGAAAGGCAAAGCCTCGAGAACAAACACAGGCACTTGGCAGAGTAAAAGGCTGCTGATCAGACAAAGTGGCAGGTTCAAGAGTTCTCGACGTGCGTTAAAATGGAACTGCACCGTGTAAATTGGAAGAGCTTTCTGCCACTAAAAGATTGAAGCATTGAAGCTCATCTTTCTTTTACCCCGGTCGCTCATTTCTACACTCCAGCAAGCACCTGACAAAAATGAATGTGTCTGTGTGTCTGTGTGTGTCTGTGTGTGTCTGTGTGTGTCTGTGTGTGTCTGTGTGAGTGAGAGACAGAACGAGAGAGAGAGAGAGAATGTGTTCTTACCCTGACATATGGTGGTTTCATGCTTGTGTGTCTGCCAGTATTTCAGCAGAAAGACTTCCAGATCTTAAGCCGAGTATAGGACCTTAACCCGCATGCACTATCCACAACTTAGCAAAGGATGTCCCCTTCACCTGAGGTGTCTCTTTAATTTTACAGCAGTACAATTGGAAACCGTACTCAAACATTTTCACAATGGACAGATGACATTTTAACCAGAACTGAGTGTCATTCTTCATAGAAAGAAAACATATACCAGATCTGAATAATAATAATAATTTGAAACAGGTTAATCTTGTTCTTTGAACGCATCTTGAGAACTTGATTAGTATATTCGCTGTCGAAGATAATCGATTGCTCCCGAGCCCTGAATTTAGTGGCAAGAGGATCAAGATAATGATGCTTGCGCTTGATTTATTAATGCTATCTAGTTTGCTGTTGCGAGTTGTCGAATGAATAAAATTGCTTCCGGTTGATTTGTGGTCTAAATAAAACGTAAGATTTAAACAGAGTTTAGAAGATCTTGTTCAGTCTCTTCTATGTATCTCATAAGAAGAATTTTTTAAATGTTTTTTTTTTTTAATGTTTAATTACAGACTAACTGGAAAGCTGCTATGATGTTAAAATGTTTTAATTTTTTTTTTTAAAACACTTTTGTCCAAAAAAAATAATAAATAAGTAATTATATACATGTCGTCAATCGTATAAACAGTTAAGAATTTTTTTTTTTTTTAAATCGCTATCCTTACCTGAGACTTCTGAACTCCACCTACTTAAACCGAGCTGTAACGTGCTTGTTCAGTTAAACTCATGATGTCAGTATTTTTTTTCCACTGGCACTGGACACATTTGACCGCATGGTGCACATTTTATTGATATCAAATGCCTTTAAATGAATGATTGCATGATCCAGACATTGTTAGAGCAAACACACCTACTCCTGAGCAGACTTCTTGTCTTGCCTTTGCAACAAGTCACACAACAGCTTCAGATCCAAGATAGTGTCAGATATTCAGCAGTGCAATCCAGCTAACTCAGTAATCCCTGTATGGAGAACAGCCGAGATCAGAGTTTCTCAAAAGCAGTATAATGTGAAGATCGTTTTAACTGGTAAGAAGTGTGTTCCTGCTGACGCTCTGACAACCTTTGTCCTGCAGTGTTTCTGGGAAATCCAGACTGCAGTGTGTGTGTGTGTGTGTGTGTGGTGCGCGATTGTACCTCTTCTTCGTTTTCTTCCAAAAGAAATTCTCATCTTTTCCATTTTTCTCCTCAACGCCTCCTGTCTAAACGAAAGATGATAAGGCGTTTGTTCAGTACAGTGTGCACGTGATTGGGTGCTGCTTGTTTGTGTGTAGCATGTCTAGTGTTTGTGGTATTTTTAGTGCCCGTGATGTGTTTGATGCAGTGACGTGCTTGAAGTTCATGCCTGTTGTCCCTTATTCAGTTGGGAAGGTTGTGTTTGTTTTTTTCTTCTTCAGTTTAATGCTTGTGCTATGTTCTTTTTGTGTTGTTTGGAATAAGTTCACAAGCAGCTTCACTTTTGAGATGGCATCATTCTTCTTTATATATATAGAATGCAGATTCAGTGCACATTCCATATACATCCCTACACACACACACACACACACACACACACACACACACACACACACACACACACACACACACACACACATACATACAGATACCACTCTAGTGTAATCTCTCTAATCCTTCTTCCTTCTCTCTGCATCTGTTTCTCCGAAACCCCAGATTAAGGTGGTGAACGCTTTCCGCAGCTCACTGTACTCGGGCCTCGAGTCCAACAGCTCCATCCACAGCTTCATGGTCCACCCTGAGTTCATGCCGCGGGTCGAGGAGGAGGAGGAGGAGCACGTGCCCACGATAGAGGAGAACAGCGCCGAGATCGAGATGCTGCCTTCCTCCTCCTCTGTGTCCTCCTCCTCCGCCTCCCCCAGGAAAAGTGGAGGTGGAGGCGGAGAACCCCCGGACAGCTCCGTCCACGGCCACGAGTCCTCCGTCTGACCATCTTTTGTTCCCTGCATCAATCCCAGTCCTGTCCTCCTGCAAGCTCCTCCCTGAAAACACCTCGCCCTTCATGCAGCATCCTCCCATGGAGCCATTTTCCCCCTGGGCTCCTGCTCGGCTGGCAGCGTGGCGTCGGCACTATGACTGCACGCATGGCACGGTCTAACTCGCCCACACGAGGGCAGATCTGAGGCTGCAGCCTTTCCTTCACTGACATTGTATCCTTGTTTCTACTTTTTTTTGTTGTTGTCTGATTTGTACATGTCATGTTTTTGTTTCCTAGGACTTTTTTTTTTTTTTTCACCAATTCAGCGACTTTAACCCTTTCAGATTTACAACTTGAAATGTGCATTTATGTTCATACACGATTTTATTCCTTTTTTGCATTTTATGGTGATTTGAAACACAGGAGATGTACATCACTGAAAAGTAGTCCGTAGTCTAAAAACGTGTTCTTTTTGTTTTCCAAAACCATCAATGTCTTAAGGAGTCCAGACACACTACATTTTTTTTTTTTCCCCAAATACATTGACTTTTTGAATTAAGGTCATCTTTGGTTGTCTTTGTTTATTTGATCGTGTTTTGGGTTCTGTATGGACAGACCTAAGGCTGCTGTGCTGAAAGCCGAATGAAAGAAAGCGTGTGTGATTTCACCAAGATGGGACAAGCGCGCCATGCAACTCATCATCTCAGTCTCAAAAGTCAGCATAAAAAAAATCGTAATCGGTCCCTGATTTAGCAGAATCACTTCTTTACTCAAGTTAGAGGACATCAGCATGGAACTTTCTCCACTTTGTGTTCGACATGACTCATGATTGAGAGTTTATTTGGTGAGCCCGTGTGTGTGTGGTGTGTGCGCGTGTGCACGGGTTTCTGCAGTTAGAGTCGGTTTTCAGCTTAGATTCAGGTCTTCTTTTTCCGCGTTAGACTCGACCCAATAATGTGCTGATCAGTTGCAGAGGACATTAGGAGGATCCGAGCAGTTCCGACACTCCACCTCCAAAGGAAAAACAAATACTAAACAGCATAAAACGCGTAATAGCTAGTGTGTATTATGCAACCCGAAGCCTCTGCTCGAGCCCTGTGAATGGCCTGTTAGCTAAGCAGGAAATCCTGCCAGCTACCTACCATGTGCTTCTAATTCCCAAATCGTAGTACTGCCATATTTCTAATCCTGACTTCATACCGAGCTACGTTAGGCAGGATCCTCAATATCCTTTTTCTACTTGCTAAGAGCCATATTTTATAGGTTGTTCTTTTATAATTCCATTTTTTTTTTTTTGCTTTCCTTCTTTGCTTTAAAAATCAGTCACTGCCTAAAAGAGAGAAGACGGACCACTTTAATATTTCATGAACAAACGCTACAGTTTAGACAAAGCCGCACTTCCCCCTACTGGCAATTTTTTTTTAAATTTTTTTTTTTTGGCTTATTTCCCAAAGTGATGTATTACTATGGCGAAATGTGTAAATTTCATATAAGCGTTGATGTTCTGTTCTGTTTTTTACAACTGTTCTGTATTTTTATATTAAGTACTTTTTAATATTTTGGAAATCTATAAATCAAAGGTGTATAGGCTCGGAGCATCCGGTGACGTAACCTATTTAGTAAAGCAGGCAGTAGAATACATTGGTTTGCAGATATACTTATGCCACGTTTAATAGGAAATGCTTTTGGCCAAGGAGAGAACGAGAGCATGACGTGTTTACTTTACTTTAAATCCAGCGAGATTCGTAAAACCATAAGCTCAGTTTAAATGGCGTTGGGGGTAGGTGCATTGGGAAAACTTTTAAAAGCCTAGCGTTTATCCAACATACTGGCTACTGTAAATGTTACACGGACGTGTGCATTGACGTTACTAGCTCTAAAAGGAATATTTTGTTAATTAAATATTAATTGAAATTGTTACAATGCATATTTTCATCATGGACAATCACACTGTTATGTTCATTGGCATGGTATTACAGCATAATTTATTTTCGTCTTCTTTTCTTTTCTTTTTTTTTTTTGTTTATCATGGGCTGTTTTATTTCTTGGTTTGTCCGACAGTAAACTCCTGTGTGTGTGCCCAGATATAACTTGTCTTAAGGATATATTTGAATTTTTTTTTTTTTAATTATTGATCTGCTCAATTCATGAACATTTAGTGCACCATGTACTGCGTTCAGTGTAGTGTTAAAAATGAAAGCTTGTTCTGCAGTCAAAGCTTTAAGAGAGTTCTGCCAAAGTGTTATTTTGTACAATCATTACTTCTAAGCGTTCTTCGAGTCCCTACGTACATGTGTGTTGTGTTGTTGAAATGACACTACTTTGTTTCCGCACATCTGTTCAGAGTTCTGAAGATGTCCTAAATGAATATTTGTGAACCTGACTTTCATCCTGTTATTGCATCCACCTCATTGCGTCATCTTTTCCCTGGACATTTTTGCTGTACACTGATGTTAATCAACAGCAGTTTCAGTTTCAACATTACCCGATTTGGCTCTGCGGGACAATTTGTTATTTGCACACGTCTGTCCTTTTGCTGAAGTGCGCAAAAAAAACGAAAAACAAAACAAAACAAAAAAAAAAAAGATGGCATGCAGTAGCTGATTTCGACTGCGTGGCTAGTCTACTGAGATTCTTTGACAGCTCTTGTTTCAGTTTGGGGTTTTAGGAGTGACGCACCATAGCTGTAAATAAAAGATTGCATTTTTAACCTGGAATTAGTCATAACCGCCTATTTTCCATAACTTAGGCAACCGAGATCCTGCATTTGAGTGCATTCAAACGTGTATTCGAATTGTGAAGAGGTTTTAAAAAAAAAAAGAAAGAAAAGAAACAAACAAATTTCTTTAATTCATATGAATACGATAATAAGCACTGGTGTTATTTTTGTATAAACCTAATATCATCTATGTGGCATGCATGACTTGTAAACAAATTGGTGGTTCAAAGCAATATGTACAACCTGGTGTGAGTGGTATTTCTAGTGTCCTGTGTTGCTTAAAAGAAAACTCTTAACTGTTCAATATATGTGTTCAGTGTTTCTGCATGATTAAGAATGGAATGAGACATCCCGGAAACCTGTACTCGTTCTCCCGATGAATGCCGCACGTGGCACGCACACACGCACACACACACACACACACACACACACCTCTCACGTTAATTAACAGAGCAGAAGAAACACACACTGACATGATGCTGTCATAGAGAGGAAAAATGGACACTGATCACTCTATTTATTAGTCTATATGTTTATATATGTGTGGTTCAGGTTCGGAAGCTTGTCCACTCCACCCTCATGTGCTCACCTCTAGGCTTGGATTGTACTTTTCTCACTTGTAAGTTGAATAAAACGGGCTGCCGAATAAATGTAATATTCCACAATGACTAGTAATATGAGCTGGGGAATGGACTTTTTAAACCAAGCATGATCACTTTTGCTCCACATTCCACTCGCTTCATCTTGTGTCCTTTCCATTACTGTCATGCAGTCAGCCATCCATGTTGTACAGCTTTGCCTTCATGTCATCCACTTGTAAAAGAAATAGCTTTTCTCCACCACATGAGCCATCAAAGATTAAAAAAAAAAAAAAACAAACTCATGGAGCATCAAAGCTGTTTGAGTCTTGATTTTGCGATTAAAAGTGTGAATATAAAGTGTGAAGGTATGCATCGATCATTTTTTCCCCCCATCTTCACCACTTCAGTTGAGTGAATCAGTTGATTTAACTCATGAATCAGTTCAGTTCGTTTTACACCTTCTGCAGTCCAGCAGAGGCTCGAACGAGCGCTTCATTTCATCAAATGCAAAATGAGAGCGATTGGTTTTCATCAGTGGCTTGGCAATGTTTGCTTCTCTGTATATTCGGTGAACGATTCCAAGGATATGAAAAAGCAAAAACGATTGGATTGATGCTGTTTCCAGTGACCGGCGATTACTGTGACTGGCTGTGGTCACTTACCAATAATGTCGAATTCACAGAATTTGTCTGTTTCTTTTTCCACTCCTTCTGTAAATTATGATTTTATTTCTTTATGCATTTTGATCAGAGCCATGTTTTAAGCAGTACCTATAAGTCACTTTTGTATTTTGTATAAAGGGCAAATATTTCTATCTGATTAGTCAAAGAAATTCAACTTTAAGAGTAAGAAAAGAGCAACATCAAAAAAAAAAATGATAAAACCTAAGTACACAAAATGTTTGAAGTGGAAAAGTAGCCACTAAGATATTTGTTTTCTTTTTACCAAGTGCTAGAACATACTTTTGTGAACGTCTCATTTTCCTAGATTCTGACTGAATATGACTATAATATTAAATTATTGACATTTTGTGCTAGGATTAGTTTACTTCTAAATCTTTTTTCTTACTATTTTCAATAGACTGTGTGTCTGAGAGTTAGCCATACTCTCATGTCTGAGGTCGTGTTTACATTCGTTACCAAGGAGGCTTTGTTGTGTGAAATGGAGCACGTTTCGAGTTTTTTTATGGCGGCATGCTGTCTTCTTGATCACAAAAGTGCCATTCAGCGGCACTGAATCAAACATTCCACTGTGTTAAAGTATCTGAAACGTTTTGCTTGTCGAGAGAGATGTCTACCATTTTAGATTTTGAAATTGCTGCCCTGAAAAGGTGTTTGAAATCAGCATCCTCACTGAAAGTAGGTGTAATGCTGGATCATTTCAAACGTTCTGAAATATAAAGCTTTATTGTTGTTGTTGGTTTTTTTTTAATGATTGTGCCAGATGGGAAACTTGCTGATGCTTTTTTTGCCCCAGTCTATGTGTTTACACTTCAGCTACATCTGCCCAGTTTTGTCCAAATGACATAGAATCTGTGTTCTTACTACATAGTATAGCACTTTAAGGGCACTTCAAGGGCTAAAAGGTGACTGCAGGTTACCGGTGAACAAATTCTGAACGTCTGATTGACAGAGAATTCAAAACACTACATAATGGGAACAGGAGAAAGAGTGTGCAGTTCATCATTGTGACTCATCGTTTGTCATTTTCATCATCATTAGACCTACATTGGGAGAAAGAGCTTCATTAGAGATCTGGGTTACGATAACAGAAGATTGCTAACGCTTGTTTTATTACCACTTGTGGATAGATCGATCAGTCAAGCTGCCCCGAAAACCTTTTGAGGAAGTGACTGATGATCGTAAACAGCATCTGTTATCGGTGTGTGTTTCGGCTGACAAAAATCTGGCATTCGATTCACCCTCTCCACAACACTTTCCCTTTTTTGTAAATATAACTTATCATGCCAAAATGTCAGTCCTGTTTGCTTCCAACTATGCAACAGATTGGTTGATTTCAGAATGTGGTCAATTATTTATCCTGATTCTCTTCTCTCTCTCTCTCTCTCTCTCTCTCTCTGGCTGTCTATGCTTTTTTCTTTTCTGTCTCAGTGAACGCAGCCATGCCCATTTCTCATTACTTTATACTAACAAAAACGCAAGTGTATTATGTACGTACGTATGTATGTATGCGTGTGATGTGCACACCTTTGAATTTTATTTACTCTTTTGTAATATATGATCATGTGGAATGCCTTGTTCTTTATGTCCCGTCGTTTGAAATTAACAGAACAAACAAAAAAAAATGAGGTTGAGGTGAAAGTTATTATATACAACTCTATATAAATATATATAAATATATATATATAATATATATATAAATAAAGCCATTAGGATTTGAAATACATTAAGACTCCGTTTTTTCCCCTTTCTTTCTTGAATAAGTGTTGGTGTAACCAGGTCATTTCTTCCGATTGGCCTCGGGACTCAGAAGTACATGACAGTGATGTCATATGAGTGGTCACTTGCAGCACAGCAGGAGGAGGGTGAATGTAGTGAGGAGCACACTCAGCTTCAACAAGAAAATGGTGACTGACTGGTGGTGATCTCCTTTTTCCTTTGAACTGTGCATAGGCATGTCACAACAATTGTTTGACAAGTGAGTTACCTCACTGCTTATATTCATAAATAGCCAGAGTTTATTGTTTTGAACAAGAAATCATCATATCAATCATAATGTGGAATGCTGACTTAATCCCACAGACTTCCAAGACAATGTATAAAAAAACTTTACCTGAGCTAATGATGTTTTGGAACAGGTTCGTTAGTGACTGAGTTTCCGTAAATAGAGTAAATACAGACATCTATACACGATGTATGGGGAAATTAGTGGTGGGAAATAAGATATGATGTTAAAATCACACCATGGTATGCTTTTTGGAGTATTTTTGGAGGTACTTTTAAACACTAGCCAACTGATTGGACCTCTTTCTCTCACTTTTTCATTGTTGATTCATATATACAATTGGGGTGGTCTGGGGGGGGGTCCTTATTAATCAAAACTGCATAGAAATAAGTGCATATTTGAGCAGACTTAATAAAATCAGATCTGTATGATTCATGAAACTGGGGAATGGGTATGACACCATAAATGTGCAGTAGTTTGGGCACAGATGATGAATCAGCTTCAGCTACGTGGACTCAAACATGATATTAAATCTCTCAATGAACAGAACAGGGGAAAAAACTTAAAGGATGCATAGCATGACCATACAAAGCCAAACAATGTAGGAAAAATGAGTATTAGTAACCAAATGGTAAGGAGAACACCTTACATATCACCATAGGAATTCAGATGCAAATGAATTAGAATAGCAACGAGCGACCAGAGGATTTAACTGCATGGGCTAGGGTATAGTGATGAACAGTATGCTGTGGTGCAAGCCCATCCATGGCCTTGAAGGTTGTTATAAGAACTTTGTAGTGAATATAGAATGCAGTTTATAAAGAATGTGTGAAATGTAGGTTGACTGAGGAGCTTAACAGGAAGACCAATGAAGAGAACATCATGGTAGTCTGATGAAGCCATGAACTAGTGTTCTGCATCTTTGCTACTGCATTATATTGATACAGAAAATCAATCAATGCCTTCTGAATAATCAGAATCGAAAATTCAACATTGCTGTTGTATGAACATTATTGTTGCATATATTTTAAAATCAGGAAAAAAAGGGAAATATACAAAAACTTGATAGTGAATTTCAACTGAATTAAAATTTGAACTGTTTTACATTTCTATTGATTAGAATAAGTGCAGGGAATTACAGAATGTTCAGAAATAAAGTTGTAAAAGATAAAAACAATAACATCTACACAAAGCTTTAGCTATATTACAACTTTAGCTATATTATCCTAGAATATAATTATACCTTGAAGAGTAAATATACAAAATACACATATACCAGAGGAACTAATTACAGGTATACAGTAAATATACAATAACATACCAGAAGTGCTAATTATAGTAATCAGTAAATTAACAAGTGCAGTAAGCTTACTGTAATGGACTAGTTACAGTGTGGGCTAACTTACACAGGACCTGCGTGGGTTTTTGTGTGAGGTGTGAATTGCTCTGATGATCAGGGTCAGACCTAATGGCTTTCTGATCAAAGCACAATCAACCAAAATTGTGTTATTTATTTATTTATTGTTGTTCGTGTTTACCAGTTCTCTTTCTTGTGTAGTCATGTTGCATGTGACTAGCCAAGTAAACATGGAACACACATGATAAGTAATTAAATGTCGGATGTACGTCACCTTTTACAAAAGTCAGCTTCATTTAAAAAATGCCAGAAGCCAACGAGAAGTAGCTATCCTGTAGTCTATACTGCCAAAAATTAAAAGACTTCCCTGCCTGCATGCCCTTTTTAGGGGCAACATGGGTTAAAACAGGGCTATTGGGGCACCAGGTGAATGTGGACTGAATATGGGTGAACACTGACATGAGCCGGGTCAAGGCAAATAGAGGGGAGCCATGAAAATCTACATACATATTGTATATGGGGCCCACGTGGGTGTTCAGTGGGTTTGTTAAAAAAAATTGAGAGAGACTTTTTTTTGGAGTATTTTCAATTACATTTAGCCAATCTAAAATAGGGTCCTAGGTAGGGTCCTAGATAGGATAATATAATTCTTAGTACTGTATGAAATCAGAAGTACTACATAATCACCACTGGTTAAGACAAATTGCCACTATGTGTGAATGTGTAAGTGCATGGTGCCTATCCAGGGTGTATTCCCACCTCTTCCCTGGAACACTACAGGCTTGAGGTGGGAATACACCCTGGATAGGCACCATAAACTTACACATTCACACATAGGGGCAATTTGTCTTAACCAGTCCACCTACTGGCATGTTTTTAGGAGGTGGGAGGAAACCCAGAGGAGAACCTGGAGGAGAACACTCCTCACAGCTAATCTCTCGAGCTCGGGATTGACAGGATTGAGCTGACCTGGGCATGCTTGTAAACCACCTCTACTGGCCCTGCTGGAGTAGTGGCTCTACTCTGAGGCTCTCTGTCTCTCATGTAATGTTCCTCACTATATCACAGACAGTAGCCCTGTGGAGGAACCTCATTTCTGCTGCCCGTACTCGAGACATTATTCTTTCATTTCAGCTTGATCATAGGTAAGGACAGGGGCGTATATTGATCGTGAGAGATTTATCCACACGCTGAGCTCCTGCTTCAGGAACCTAAAACCCAGTGCTGGCAAAAGTTCTGGCAGTGTCAGATAATTTTGTTTAAAACCTCAGAATGCAAGTGACCACTGCTATGCCACTTATCTAACCACCATCTACAGAAGGACAGAGTATTTAACATGAAACTCAGAGGAAAAAACAATATATGATGCATGCTCATGGATAGAAAATTAACCTTATTACTTCAAGCTCACTATGAAGCATGTTTCTGCTTATGCGCCTCCATTTTCAGGACAAATCCTGGCTCGCAGGCGTTTCTTTAGAGACCCTTATTTTGAAAAGACGAGCGTCGAGCTTTTTTTGAACTCGGTAGACTTGCGGAAACGATTTTTCTGCAATCGACTCACCACATCTCACCACGTCTCACCACATCTCAGTGAGTTGTAGGCGGTTAAACCTCCTCTGCCTGTTAGCTAGAAGCATCCCACAAAAACATTCTTGTTCTGCTGGTTAGAAACGCTGACCGGCTTTGAAAAGCGCCAACAATGTAATCCTTTAGTCGTTTTAAGGTGAGATTCTCTATTTCCTCTTATTCGTATTTAATGCTTGCATATGCGTAAAGTTGTAGAGATAGAGAGAGATACAGCTAGCGCGCTAACTAGCATTGTTTGTTGCTAGCTAGCAGTGTTCCTGGATAAGGTTTGCTAGCGATAGCGTAGTTAGCGTGTTCGTTAGCTATATTAAAATATTATTTTAAGGGCCTATATTAGTCTTCTGACCATAACAGGAATTTTTTTTATTAATTAGGTAGCTGTAGCTATATCTGGGATAAATGTTAATTTTAGGAAGCGAATAGAAAGGAGCTAATAGCTAGCTTCAGTGACAGGTGAATTGAATGATCAGCCCCTGTGAATGCTCAGCTAATTGGCTGTAACTCATAGGCTTGTAAGTTGGACAGAGAGCTAGCGACTACCCATCCGTTTTCAATGTAATAGAATGTTTATGGACATTTTGTGCTTTTCCAGGAAAAATAAAAGAAGCACTGTTAGGAGTTAAAATAAGATTTTGTCTTTTTTTCCCCCCTCCTTTCCAGCCTGCTAATGATGAACTCCATGTCATCAGCCCTAGAGTCGGCTTCAAGCCCAGCATGCAGAGCTCTGCCCGGGGAGGGAAGTCAGGTAACCTTGACGGATTGCTGTATTTTTGCCAGCAGAATGCTTATACAATGATCATCACTGTGCAGCATGCTGAATAATTCTTGGTAATGCAGGTCCAGCCCAAGGCTCCCCTCCTGCAGATTCTTCGGGTGGCTGGAGCTCATGAGGAGGTTTTCACTCTGAAGGAGGTTGGTAGTTTAACACTGTGAGGAATACACTAGTGTGACCGATTATTATGTACGCCTGCTATGTAGCTACACTCGCTGACCATTTTATCAGCCACATCTACATATAGGCCACTTCTGTTGCTGTGCACAGCAAGTCATTTCAGCCATATACAAGTACAATATGAAACGAAACAACGTTTCTCCAGAACCAAGATGCTACATAAGACAACACAGAACTACAAGGGACTACATCATTTATACATAAAGTGCACAAGTGCAGACAGTACAATGACTACTGGAACAGACAATGGGCACAGTAAGTCCCAGTGCAGCACCGACCAGTACACAGTTCTGTTTAAAAGTTGACATAGTGACGATAGTGCATGTCACCCCACCCCCGTTTATCATCCGTCGTTGAAAAAGGAGCATCACTGACCTGCTGATATTTGGATAGTGGACGATTCTCAGCACTGACATGATGAGCATGGGGCACGGCAGCATTGCTGGGATTTTTACACGCCTTATCATCTCTGCTGGGTTAAGGAATGAGGTCTGAGTTCACCAAAAATATCCAGCCAGCAGCAGTTCTGTGCTAAGAGTCTAACACCAGTGAGGGGTTAGAGGATGTTAACTGTAGGTGTTTCTACCAGGGAAGGCATGTCTAAGGTGGCCTGTCAGAATAGATGGCCTTTAAACTGAGTCCACAGCGTAACTCCAGTTTCATTTAACATATGTTCAGAAGACGTTCCTACACAGCGATGGGGAAAGAATGACTAGACCGGCTGCACTGGACCAACAGAATATAGTTCTGGGCTTTTTTTTAGTTCTTGGGCAGTTTTTTATTTGTAGTTGTCTGGAGAACAGGTTCAGTTGGCTAGTAGAGCAGGGTTTTTCTTTTCTTCACTCTTCCAACAACCAAAGCAAAACCTACTCCCTATTGATTTTCACAAAACAAAACATTTTTTAATATTTATTTATTTATATATAAATATAATGTAACCCGCTCCGTGGTTCATGTATTTCTTGGTTGTGTGTGGTATCTCAATGCTGTGGTGCACATCTCTTCCGAATCTCTGCCGCCTACCGCACTATTCACACGAACCCAGGACGCAGTCAGACCATCAGGAGAATTATTTTTTTAATTGGATGAATATAATAGCATGCACAGATGTAGGGCAGTCTCTTCTGAATCAGGAGTTGAAGGGATGTGGAAACAGTAACAGCTGAGCACAATACAGTACAGTGTACAGACTCCACTAACGTTTTTATGTACACTGTATGGCCAAAAGTGTGTGGAAACTTGACCATCACACCCATATGTGCCTATTCCAAAACCCTGGGCATTTACTTGGTGCTGGACCCCCTCCCCTTTGCCGCTATAACAGCCAACACTCTTTTGGGAAGGTTTTCCACTCCATTTTGGAATGTGGCTGTGGGGATTTGTCCATTCGACCACAAGAGTATTAGTAAGCACTGATGTCAGATGAGAAGGCCTGGTGTGTACTCAGCGTTCCAGTTCATCCAAAAGGTGCTCAGTGGATTTGAGGGCAGGGCAAACTGGCTTTGCCAGGGCCGTGTGTTTCATCATAATGAAGGGAAATATTAATGCTACATCATACAAAGACATTCCAGACTTTGTGGCAACAGTTTGGGGAAGGCCCACATATGGGTGTGATGGTCAGGTGTCCATATACTTTTGGTGATATAGTCTACAAGACATACCTCATTGCTAAAGTGTTAGCCAGAGACTTGTAGCATTTTTGTCAAATTATGCTTCAGCAGAGATGTCATAATGAGAGGATGAAGACCATTGCTACGTTAAGTTGCCCCTCCTGGGGGATTTAATACTCACTATAGTATTTCTATAGTTTGTATTAATGCTAGCTGGGTAAATTATAATTTGTCTGTCCCTGACTAAGTGAAAAGAACAGTTTGGTCTGTAATCTTGAAGATGTTTAGCCAGTCATCAGAAGGACTTCATCAGAGCCACTGAAACTCTTCATAGATGTACCCCACTGCTTTCTAATTTCAGGTAATGCACTACCTTGGCCAGTACATCATTGTGAAAGAGTTGTATGACAAACAGAGGCAGCACATAGTCCACTGTCAAGATGATCCACTTGGGGAGCTGCTGGAAGTGGAAAGCTTTTCTGTCAAAAGCCCCAGGTGAGTTTCTGCCTTCTGTAAGCTAATGAAGACCAGCATAACCTCAAACCAAGACCATAATTGAGAAAAAAAAACACACAACATGGTATTATAGGAAAATAATCAATGACAATTGATTATTTTCCAATAACAGCACATCCTGAAGTGTTTTATTCTTCTATACCACAGAAATGTGCCAACACTAATAGCAGTTCAGAGTTATCCTTTATTCATTTATAGTCACACTTCATGCTGTTGAACATTCTGTAATCCTTACAAAATAAAGACTCCTCACAGGAAATTTCAATATATCAGTAATTACACTTTTTAAACTAATCCCTTTATGTGGACAGAAGTCCCTTTTTAAGTCATTGTTATAGAAATGATAACATGTTAGAACAATCACTTTATATAAACCTTGTAGCTGGCACTTCTATCAGTGCTGCCGTTGTAGAAACTTAATCATCCCCTTCTGACCAATCGGAATCGAGCGTTCATTCTAACAGCGATGCGGAATAAAAGAATACAATGGCTTAGAAATAGCGCAGTGGTTTCTTCATTAATAGGTCATTGTCTGTTTCACAGCCCTGTCTATGAGATGCTGAAGAGGAACTTGCTCATTTTGAATGCCTCGGGTATGTTGCCTACACCTGTTAGTCAGCGCGTTTTGTTTATTTATATTTATCTAAACATCTTAAAAATTAAACTGTATATTTCTGTGACATGTTTTGCACTGCCCTGTGAACTTAGACCTCATTTTATTTTCTACCTGTCTCTGCAGTTTGAGGTTTTGTGTGCACGTGTGTGAGATTGTGAGAGAGTGTGAGTATGCACGTGGGGCATATTGTAGTTTTAAGCATTTTTCTTTCTTCGAGCCTTTATTTTTTTATAAAATCATATATTAGATATGGGTTTAAAGGTCCACTTTTGTGCCATTACACTTTTTCTATGCCCACACAAATCTGGCTAATGGCATGATGTTTCTCTCAATCCTAAGAATGAATGGTGTGTGCTTGGTTAATAAAGGGCAGGTTTTTTTTTTTTTTTTGGTTTTGTATGTTACTGTGTCTCATTTGAAATGCAGACGCGGCAAAGAATGTTTCAGTCGGCAAGGAATCTAATCAGTCTCCATGTGAAGATCCCGGGCAGGTAAAGCGACAGCATGGTGCACAGGAGAAGCGTTGCTCATCTGCCCCTTTCATGGCAACAACTTTCATGTGGATGGATAAATTCTATTCATGATAGTAGAGTTTGACTCTCTGTTTAAGTATAGGTTGACCGAAAAATCAACACTTAGGAAGGTCCTTTAGAAAGAGCTTGGGAAATGCATGTGCCTTTGGCAGCAATGAACATAGCCTGCTCAGGGTTCAGATTTATCCAAAACAGCAGACTATAGCATTAATGATGATGGATTAGTTTTACCAAAGGAGGTTCAGTTATGTAGTCTGTAAGGGGTTTGGCCAGTTCAGGAAAATGTCTGTGTAATTTGATCAGATTAATGAGCCATAGCCTGAAAATACATGTCTGGTTTAGTTATTACATTATAGCAAGGTCCATTTAAACAGGGTCACTATTACCGAGGAAGCTGTTTGTTTGGCGTGATACACAAATACAGGCATTTGCTCGTGAATTATTACTTTTTGGTCGTTTAGAGACTACGGACATTGCCTGTTTGTACTGGATTAAAACCCTAAATTGCTACCACTTTATATTACTCCCCAGGTAAAACTAATCCAGCTTATATAGGGCTTTTAACCATTGTTTCAACCTCTGCCTTTGTACTTTCTATTTATTTATACTAATCCCCATTAAGATGAATAATAATCCGATTGATCATTTACTTAAGAAAGTCTTGCTAAATTTGAGGTGGTGTTGCAGATTTTCTTAGATGCCTAAATAATTACAGTTTTAGTCCAAAGACAGTTTTGCTGAGTTTTTGTAGTTAGCTGGTAAGATGAAATGCAGTTTGCCATGAGAGGGCTGGAAGAGCAGCTGCCTCCAACAGTCATGTGTGTACAGAGTGGCACCGTCTCTGTACATCCCCAAGGCCAGCTTCGCCTGGTGGTTTTAGTTTGGGAGGGTAAAAGCCACCAGTGTGGGCATGGCTAATGGGGAAACAGAGTCCCCGTCTCTGTTTGTCACTCAGAGTTTTCTTCTCTGCTCCGCCGCTTATTCTGGCATAATAGCAGCTCTGTTTGTTCCACACACTGGCCTTCTCCACCCTCCACCCCTCTATCCTACACCCTTACAAGCATTAACACATAATAGGCAATTTGTACTGGGTTTACACACAGGAGAATCTGATTTGAGTGATGAAAGAGAGTTTGGTGTGAAGAGCCTGGCAGTTTGTTCTTTTTATCACTTGCTTGCGGTGGCTACACCTTTTGGGTGGGGATGGGTAATGCATGGAGAAAAGGAGGCAAAGCAATTTCTTAAATACCATTTGATATTGAAAGGTATGGCCACCATTGAATTGCATATTATATTTATTTATATCCTGCTCTTGATTCAGGATTAACAATATATATTTTAACATCTTAAGATTAGCTCAACAATCATTTTATTCTCTTTATTTGCTTTTAATTTCTTCTTTTCCCCCCTGATACATGCAATTTTAAGAGTAAAGCTATATCGATTTTCTGAGGGTTTTTTAATGCCATTTTGAAACTCACAAGCGATCCCTAGATCCCTTTCTCCCCTTTTCCTTTCCCTCTGTCCTTTTGTGTGTGTATGTGTTTGTGGCTCTCTACAGCCACACAAACAAGGTCCCTGCTGTGGAGGAGCTGCTATTCTGCCTGTTATCACATCATAGCATCTGGCAATAATGCTGCTTCTCCTTCACCATGTAGGTGTCCAGCAAGATGTGTAGTTCTGGAGCATCCTCCAGTGATGCCAGTGCGTGTGCCATGCAGAATTCCTCTCAGAGAAGACCACGAGATGAAGATGACGGTATGCATTTATTCACAAGTAGCAGTCGATTAAGAGTTAATGGTTAATTAATTAATTCTTGGTTTAAAATTTCATAGTTTATTACCCTTTGGATGGTGGTAAGAAATTTGGGCCCCATGAAAAATCCATGTACTGGGTTTTCTCGTGTCTCTTACCACAACATGTCACAGCATTTTACCTCTTCCTGTTACAGCTGTGTAACTCATTCTTTCATTCATTTTCCTTCGGCTTTTCCTGGTGAGGGTCATGGGGGGAAGCAGGTCGATAAGGTTTACTTCAGACTTCTCTATCCTTAGCCACAGATTTCAGCAGCTCTTGGAGGATCCCCTGACATTCCCAAGGCAGCTGTTAGATATAATCTCTTCACCTAGTACTGGGTGTGCCCTGGAGTGTGTGTGATAGAGCTTTACCAGGAGTCTACCAGGGAACATTCTTGTAATCTCGCTCTACTGGCTTCTCTCACTTATGAGCAGCAGAGGTCACTGTCCACAGCTCATGACTATAGGTGAGGATAGAGGTGTAGGTTGATCAGTAAACAGAGAGCCCTAGTTTCATCTCTGTAGACTGTTACTGTGACTGTTCAACAGTCTTGCTCTCTCTTTTTTCTCATCACAAGATATACAAAACATATGTAGCCCGCATACTCTGTGACCCTTCACAAAGTTGTGCAAGCCTCCTGGGAGACTGAGGAATGTCCTTCCCCTTTAATTGGAACAGATCCTCTCGTCCTCCTTTTTAAAATAGGGTACACAGTCCCAGTTTGCCAGACATGTCCCTTGCCAGACATGTCTGCTAGGTAAAGGAGTTCCTCAAAGTGCTCCTACCATTGCTGTTACCAACAGTATTCCCAGTAGAGGTCAGCACTGCCCCAAACTTACTTAGCAGGGCCTAGCAGGCGCTGAATAGTTTGCCAGAACACCTTTGGGGCTATCCAAGAGTCTTTTCCCATGGAATCTCTTAATTTTTCTCATGCCTGAGTTTTTGCTTCTGCAATTGCTTTTGCCACAGCCATTCTAGCTCTCCTATGGCTCTCCTACCTCTTCTTCCCTCATCATTGGTGTCTACCAGCACCTCCTAGGGGTACTGCCATGACAAGCACTGATGGCCTTCTGGCTACAGCTTCTTGCAGTTGCCTCTACAATTAAGGATCTGAACATGGTCCATTCAAACTCAGTGTCCTCGACCTCACTTAGTATGCTGGAGAAGCCCTTGAGCTAAATTCGTCTCTCACTAAAGCTTCTGCCAGATGTTCCCAAACAACCCAAAAGCCTCTCCTGGGTTTACCAGGTTAATCTGGCTGGCTCTCTGTACAACAAATCCAACTCGCAGTCAGATCCTTTCATAGTGCTGCCCCCTCTTTACTTGAGTGTACAAAAAAGTCTGAAGATGCAATGGCAAAAGTCAAGCCCCAATCTGAAAGCCCTAGAGTGTCAGGAGGAGCTATAAGCATCAGCATCTGCTCAAGCATCTGCATCTGCTCAAGCATCTGCTCTACTTTCTCCAAGAAAACTGAGCATTTCTGAACTGCTATTTGGTGCATATGCACAAACAAAGAGACAGATAGTCCTTCCTCATGGAGGCAGCCGTCTTGTCCACTGGGGGGAAAAACCCTAACTGTGAGGCCCTCAGCCTGGGGCTGTTGAGCCTGGGACTATCTCCTGTGGGAATGCAGGAGTAGGAAATACACCACCATCTGATCAAGAAGTTTAGTACCGGAGCCCTTACTGTGGTGGATGTAAGGCAAACTAGATCCATCCATACCTTTTCATCTCAAACTCAGGCAAAAACCCAGACTTTTTCCCTGCCGGCAAAGTGACATTCCAAGTTCCCAAAGCCAGTTTCTATTCCAAGGTTGTAGTTTATTTAAGACTGTCCATCAACCTGCTACCTGATTGTCATTGCACCTGAACCCCACCTTTCATCTTGCAGATGGTGAGCCCACTAGATGGCTCCACTTCGCCATTTTGTGCTGAGCCTGACCAGGCTATGTGGGTGACCTGGTCACCAGACACCTGCTTGTGGACACCACCCCCAGGCCTGACTCCAGGGGAGGGTTCCAGTAACACTAATTCATGCAGGGTGCACTTAGTTTTTTTTTTTTTGGTAACTTTCATTAAGGGGGTCATTAAGATTACTCTTTGTCTGACCTCTCCCCTCAAATCTGTTCATCAAGGGTGGCCCTACTGAGAGCATTATGCTCCTTGGTGACACATCCCTGAGGTTCACAGAAGTACACAAGCCACTTCACCACTACAAGGTCTCAATCCATAAAGGGGTCCAATTCCAACTCTTAATTTAACCACACTAACATAAAAGGTAAGATGGGTGAAACAGAGATTTCAAATTTAAGCCATATTTGAACTTTGAATTAAAATACGAGTGTAGCTACCTATAAGCATTGGCCAAACAAGGCCTGCATCATTCCAGCATCTTAAAAACAATAATAGTGAATAAATTGTAGGTTATTGTTGATTAATAAGAGGGAAAACCTGCTACTAAATTTTGTGGAAAGTCACAAGGTTTTATTTCCTCAGCTCTGTTCTTGTCTATTTGAGAACAGCAGGTGCTAAGGCATGAGCATTCTTATTAACAACTCAACTATATTCTGATGACACCAAACATAACAATATGGCCAAAAGTTTTTTGACACCTGACCATCACACCCATATGTGCTTTTTGAACATCCCTTTCCAGATTTATTTCCCCCTTTTCTATTATAATAAACTCCACTCTTCTGGGAAGGCTTTCCACTAGATTTTGGAGTATAGCTGTGGGGTTACGCCCATTCAGCCACAAGAGCTTTAGTGAGGTGAGGCACTGATGTCAGGGAAGGAGGCCTGGAGCGCAGTCAGCGTTTCAATTCGTCCCAAAGGTGTTAAGTTGGGTTGAGGTCAGGATCCTCACATGTGGATCCTGCTTTGTGACACAGGGACAGTGTCATGCTAGAACAGGTTTGGGCCCCTTCATTCCAGTGAAGGGAAGTCTTAATGATACAGCGTTCAAAGACATTGTACACTGCTCAAAAAAATTAAAGGAACACTTTTAATCAGAGTATAGCATCAAGTCAATTAAACTCCTGGGATATTGATCTGGTCAGTTAAGTAGCAGAGGGGGTTG
>CM074964.1:7136337-7152103 GCA_037577455.1 Pangasius macronema | reverse complement strand
AGCACCTTGGTCCTGGAGAAACATTGTTTCGTTTCACTATGTACTTGTATATGGCTGAAATGACAATAAACTCCACTGTGACTTTGACTTTTGACTAAAACAGGTACTTTATCTCCCGGTGCACATTCCCGTAGCCAAATACCCCTGTTGTACAGTCAGGACTGTCATTCTTGGACCTAACGCAAATTCTCCTGTGTTAGGTTACCTAAGGTTTGGAGTTTTGCTCTCAACCCAATTTTCCGTACAATAATTAGAATAGGGAAAAGCCTGTAGAGGCTCGCAGGACCTCTCGTACTGCAAACAACAGAGGTTCTAGCCACTTATCCCAATTCGAAGCGTCATCGTGAATGAACTTATGAATCATGTTGCAGCATTTGATTAAGCATTTGAACAACCCACCTGCCTGTAGATGGTAAACGCTGCTGTGAATTGATTTAATTTCCAATAATTTGTACAGTTTGTGAAGCGTGTGTGACATAAACACCAGGCCCTGGTCAGCCAGGATCTCTTTCGGGATCCCAACTTGGGAGATAAATCGGAATTGTGCCTCTGCAACGTTGAGACGAGAGGCACTGCTTCTAAGTAGTGCATTGCGTAGTCCACTAAAACTAACACAAAGCAATGCCCTTGTGCAGTCTATTATAATGGCCAAACGAGGTCCATCAAAGTGGGCACAAGGGTGCTTTTGGGGTGGCTGGTGGATTCCCCATTTGCAACATGACGCACACCACCTGCGAACATCATTGCGAATGCCCAGCTAATAAAAACGGGCCATGAGACAGTTTAGTCTTCTATCCTGCCCAAAATGCCCACCTATGGGATTATGATGAACTGCATGGAACAGGAGTTCCCTACGGTTCTTCAGTACTAGCAAGTGGGTCATCTCTTCCTTACTTTGAGTGTCCTATGTCACTCAATATAACTTATTCTTAATAACTGAAAAATATGGGTAGGAAAGCACAACATTAGGCTGAACTTGCTGACCATCAATTACTCTCACTTGGTCAGAGGCGTGCCTCAGGGTCTCCTCGTGCCACTGCTCCAAGGGGAGATTCCGAAGGGGAATTGTTGCTAAGGGTGGAGGGGCAAAGCCCTCCCCACTCTCCATGTCCCCATAAGGCAGAGCTGATGTCGACGGCACCACCTTCCCAATTTGTCCCAAGACTTAGTGGATGAGTGAGGCGAGGGCTAACTGTTGCCTGCACTTTAAGCTTTTGCCCCTGGCATTTAATAACACCTGGCACCAGCAGATACTCGTGAATATCCCCATGCACAAACCTCACCTTCACCAAAGTAGCACTTCCCAGAGCCCTGCGTTGAATCAGGCTTTGGTGGATGGTGATCTGGTTACACCCCAGTCCACCAAGGTACTCCCTTGTATACTCACTGATATGTGGTATGATATGTGATATGCTTGATTGGGGGAGGCCTGAGGTACATCAGGGATCCGGATCAGAGTTCCCACCTCCACGCCGGAACTCTGAAAATGTCTGGCTTCCCCGCAGTGCCAACTCGCCTGTCCGGGCTTTGCCCCTGCTCTGGTGTGCACAGGATGATCCCCCTGTGCAGAGAAAAATGGAGCATTGGAAGATATTAGAGAGGCAGAGGAGGAAAAGTGAGGTGGGAACCAGATCCACGGTGCTGGTTTTGGGGCCCTGGCTCCTCAGTTCTGGGGAGCTGGACCTGGAGGTAGGAGGGAAAGTGCGAGAGTGAGTGAGAAAGACCATGGACACCTGGTCCAGGAACCACCACCAAGCGATCCTCTGGGAACTGCATGGCTTCATCCAGGGACTTCGGCCAGGGGCACTTGATCCATTCCGCCATTCCTGTCGGGAGTCGAGCAATGAATTGCTCCATGTCCCACTCCTCCCCTGTCAGTGGAGGTACTTCAGCTGTGTCCATGGCAGCAGCTGCTGGGTTTCTCCCGAAAGCACTGGGAGGTGGCACAGAGCCCATTCCTCCTCTGGCCATTCCCAGCTGCCACATGCTCAAAGAGCTCCAGAAAGGCCTCTGGGTCATCTGTGGAGGCCATCTTGGTGTGCGTCACATGTGGCATGGTGGCAGGAGATGACAGTTGGAGATGTGCTGGGCTGTGGCAGCTTCTGGAGTGCCTCCGGCTTTCGGCCTGCTCCTGCGCGAAGAGTTCAAAGTGCAGCCTCACAGGTTGAGAAGAGCTTGATGTTGGGTTTGGTGGAGGAGGGTGAGAGATTTGATGATCTCGCCAAGTGGGTAGGCTTCCATGGGGGACATTGGAGTCTTCCTCAAATTCCAGGTATTGGCATCACTGTAAAACACCAGTGTGTGAGAGTATAGAGGAGACTCCAGAGGCAAGTGGAACTTTAGCCAAGCTCCGGGCTCTTTCCATGCTTTTCAGTGGACTTTCAACAAAAACCTCAACAAAAATGGCACCACAACAGGAAACGGGTCCATTCCAGACTCGCAGCTTTTACTCCATCAGGTTTAAGTTCACGCTCCTTGTTGTGTGTGTGTCTGTGTCTTGCAAGCTCTGCTAAGTGGTATCATTCTCTGTCTCTCTCTCTCTCTTGCCAGTTATGACAGTTACTGAAAGCATATAGAGACACAAATAAGTAAATAAGTAAACTGGTAGTAATAAGACATGGGTGAGAATCATCACGCGTTACCTGTCAGTTCAGCCCTCCTCTCTGTTCACAGCTGATGCACGACCATGCCCCCACTGCCATAGCATGGTATTGTTCATGTGGCATTGGTCCTGGAAATGCCTGGGTTCCCCACAATGCCAGCACACAGGCCTAGCCCTTACTCCTACACCTGTGGCCCTGGAGTCAGCAACCTGAAGGGGAGAAGAGACAAACATGGGGGAGGGGCTGGGAAACCTGGGTCTAGGGAACTGGTTTTGGAGGAATTGACCCCCATTTTCTTGGTGCAGGGATGGGTGAGGGTGGGGACAAAAGGAGAGAGGAAGGGAGGGGCTTGCGACAAACTTCTCCAGCACCACTAGGTGCGCCCGTCCCGTTGCAAAATAGTCTGCTTTAGGTCAGGGTACTCCAGTAGGTTCACTACTGGAAGCTGTTGGGCCAGGTGCTGGGCTTCCCCTGACAGTAGCAGCAGCAAGTGGACTGCCCACTGTGAGTCTGGCCAGCCCCATGCTTCCATGGCATGCCTGAAGGGCTCGATGAATGCTTCCAGATCATCCTGCAGTCCCATCTTGAAGAGCATTACATGGGGCATGGCTGCGGTGGCCACTAGGGATGTTTCTGGAGTACCTGCCAGCTGGACCAGGCTCTGTAGCACTTGCTGGTCCTCTGCCTGGGCTTGGAGAAGAGTCTAGAAGCACTATTCCTGAGCTGTGCACAGCTCCAGGAGGGCCTGATGTTGCGTCTGGTGGATGCCATCGAAGATTTTGACAATCTTGGTGAGTGGAAAGGACTCCATGACTGCAGATCTTCCTCAATTTCCCAAGTTTTGGCACCAGTGTGACCCTACAGGGTGGACTGGAAATGAGAAGACAGGAGGCAGGCTTGGGACAATTCAAAAAGGGGCTCTTTATTTTCCAATCTATTACTTTCACTTTTCAGTAATTATCTTTCACTGTGCACACACACGCACACACAGCTCTGTGCTGCTCAGCTCTCTCTCCTGTGGCTCTCATCTCTCCCCTTTTTAATTCTTGCCACCACTCACTGGAACACGGAACACTCGTTATACAAAACCCGCACTGGTGTAGCTCCTTTCCACTCACTTTTCCTGGCTCGGCCCGACATTCGCAAAACCGGCGATTGACCACTCATTTCATACCAAATGAAAATTAGTTTTGTCAGTAATAAGTAGTTTTGTTTTGACCCTTTTTCTGGTTGTTAAACCTTACCCCTAAGCACCTCCCCACATATCTATCAAGGAAGATATGCAGAAATGGGACTATGATATGAAGCATACAAAGTGGGTTTAAATATAACAGTATAGGGCAATTTCAGTATTATGGATGTGACATTTGCACTCACATTAGCTAACGAAATGTATCACAGCGGAGACAATTTAGGATTGATGACAGCATTTGCATATTCTTCTCAGAACACAGACAAATCTTAAAAACTCATATATTGGAATCAAGTACCTTTGTTCACAGCAATTTATAAGCTTAATGGGTGTGACGAACAAGCTTTTGTGGGAAATTCTACATTTTCTACAAACTCTGAATTTTAAAGACCATTGCAGAAAGCATCATTATTTATTTAAGCATCATTTTCTTTTCATGGTAAGTTTGATATTTGCATGCAATTGCCCTACAGTATATCAGATTTTAGCTCATGCCTACTAATAACCTCTGTGCCTTTCTATAGTGATTTAGTCAAGGATATTTATTTGATTGTTAAGCTCACTTCAGTTGCTGATGGTGATTAATGGCATAAACAACAAACAAATAATCTATCCAAAGGGCAAGGAAAGGTAAGAAAGAACATCCCACTGTGTACAGTAGCAAGGCCACACAGCCCTGGCTTAGACACACACACCACTTAAAAAAGTCAACTTCTACTCCAATAACCAGTGTCACTTCCCATTTCTGTGATCTCAGTACCACATTCTAGATTCCATTACCCTTCCTTCTCCTTATGGGGAAATCAGTAATCAATCTCACAGTCCAATGAACAAGTCTTTCTGTTAAAAAATGGTAGCACTTTCAATGAAGGCCATATGACCTATGAATATGTTCATAACAATGTATTTTTAAGGCATTTAAGACTGTTATAGGTACTCATGATAATGCGTTACACTTTATAGCAATGGATGCATTATAAGTTGCGTTCATGACAGTAATTTACAGATGCACTGAGACCTGCCTTGGTAACTCAATGTATAAACATAGTTTACTGACTGACTTCTGATATTATAACCTAATTATAATATGTTCCAAGTTGTATTTGTGAGCCTTAAGTAAAATAAAACATTTTAAGACATGCCAGTTCCAATGTTTTATTTGCTAATTATTTACTGATAATGTCACTGGTATTATGAGGGGAAAAACATCATTTGCGTTATAACAACACTTCTATAAGGTTGTAGTGAAGTGTTCATAGATAATTGGAACAATCCACTTGTAATGGTGGCAGCCCAAAGAAAACTTTCTTTAAATGAATAAGTGATTCTAAGTTAATTGTTTCTGGAGACAGACAGGTTAAGCCTGCCAAAGAAAAACAATCAAATTAAGATTTACCCAGATAGTTAAAAACCACAGGTTACAAGGAAAAAGTAATAAATAAAATGTTCCTTTTTTCTTTTTATACTAAATGGTAACTGGGCTCAACACCTCAAAGTCAAAAACTCTTTAGAAATAAATGAGATCACAAAGTCTCAAGAAACACTGGATTTGTATTGTCTGTTCAACAAACATAGAAAAAAAACAAAACAAAAACAACAACTGTCCACTCCAAGACACCATTCACTCATGTAACCGTAGCAGTTGGATTCACAAACCCAGTTTCAGACCATTTGGCACATTAATATCCCAAGGAAAATACAAAATAATACATGGGGGAAAAAAAAGGAAGGGTATAATATACGGACAAAATCACATTAAATGAACTCAAATAATATTTTTTAAACAAAACTCACACGCATGCATACCGCACAGTATAATGAGCGTGTATGTGTATGTGTGTGCGGGTGAGTATAAGGGCTCCATTGGCTAAAAAGGCAGGGTGAATTTGGTTTGAGAGAAGGTAGGAAGGTAAATTAATCAAGCAAGCCGACTACCTGAAATAAGACATCCCACTCCACTCAATCGTGGTGCAGCCGGCAGCTGAAAGCTGGTAATCCAGGGTCAAATTCCGTCGCTTACCGACCAGTGCACAGCTTGTGTCAGTCTGCGGTTGTTTGTGGTGTCCCATGTTCTGGCAGCTTGCACCAAGCTGCCAGAATGTATAGTGCAGTCCTTTTCCATATCGCCACATTCTAAATGACTCATGAATACATTATAACATTATGAATGTTTATAGTTCATTATAGATAGTTCATATATATTATAGAAAGTGATAATGAATACTTAATTGAAAAAAAACCCCAACAGATATACCAAAGAAGTCAATACACAAATTTAACGTATAACACATTCATCATGTTTGTCAGCTAACCATGACTTCTAGACAGCCAGCATTCTTCATAAGTTTTGGCATTGGCTTTTAAAAGTTAACCAGCTATTAATCTCAGTCCTACAGATTGATATGTTTTGTGCACTTTTCTGACTACAACCTTCAGGATCTTGAAGGTTGCAGTCTGATTTGCTGTTCACAATTCCATACTTTTGTTTTGAACAAGAAATCAAACTTTAGAACATCATGAAATTGAAGTTTTCAGAGGAAGACAGAGCCACTGGACTAAAAAAAAGTCCTCAGCATCCCATCTTTAAAAAATGTAAAAACAATAGAGATTAAATGTCGTTGGCTGCTTGTCAGTCAAATGGATTCTTCCTACCAGAGTAGATTATTTTTGGCCATATTTATTGAAGAATCATACAAGACTCTGTGACAAACTAATTGACAGGTGATAAACTAATCAAATAACATTTTCAGATGTCATACTACTACTACTACTACTACTACTACTACTACTAATAATAATAATAATAATTGTAATGGTAATTAAACTAATTACAATCTAATTAGTTTCCTACATTTCACTAGGTGCATTTTACATATTTGGCATCAATAATACATATTAATATAAAAATATCAAAGTGTTTACTAAGTTATGACAATCTTTTATTACAAAAGGTGTCTACATGTTAGTTTTTTACCTGCTAATGTTGTTGAATGGAATTGAATGGAAAACATGCCATGTTTAAATTGTCATTTAAAACTCTCATTAGATGAACAAAATTGCCTTCTCTGAGAAGGATAGATGTGGAAATGCCTTAAAGTTAAAAATAATAAGAAACCTTAGAAGGCAGCTGTCCTTATGCTGCCTTTTTAAATGGGACAGAATTTATCTTGGGAGCTCAGACACTGCCCAAAAAGCTGTTTACCTAGGCAGCATTCTCCCTAACAGAACATAAACATGGTGATGGGATTTTGAAAATAAATTGAATTCCTTTGTAAACTATTTGCAGGAGCATCTACACAAGAAATGTGGCATTTCTGAAAATCCTGTTAATTTGGAATAACGTGTGTATCCTACAGGCACACGTGAGATCGTGTAAATGTATATGTATAAACAGACTCTGGACTGATAGGCTGCAAATTATGTAATTGGCATAGGCTACTGCAATTTTATCTACAGATTATGGTGTCAAGTTTAAATAGCTAATCCATAAAAAGAAATCCATAAAACAAATAAGATCAGCTATTCAATTAGGACAAAATGCAGGATATAACAGGAGGAAGTGAGTACAAAGAAAATCAGTGTTGCTGAGAAAAAAAAGATAAATCTGGTGGGAATTTTTCACTCCATTTGGCCTATGAAAACATTTAAGTACAACTTTACTAAAAGATCAATAAATTAGGCCCAGTGTGTGCTTATACTGGTGGATAAACAGCACATTCTTTCACATGACCCTGATTAAAAAAAAAGAAATTTCAAGTATTTAATTTGCCTTTAAAGTGTACTCCCTAAGTACTTTACTTAACAGAGAACCGAATGCTACATTTTATATCATGCAAGTAGTGTAGCATTTGATCATTTATTAAATATTCAGTTGTGTTAAATTGGAATTAAGTGTTATGTATGAGGTAATGAGATTCAGCTTGAGGAGCTATCTCTCATTGATCAGGGAATTGCACTGAATGGGTCATTCATTAAATCATTACACTGTCAACCCTGCCATTTATGCAGTTATGCTATAATGTTGTAGTGCGCCCTACTGTGAGAAAATCGTAATAGTTTAGCATTGATCTTGAGCTGTGAAAATAGATTTTTGCCCTATTAACTGCAGGAGGTACACTTCACTGATAGTGAGCTTTATTCCTTGGCATTTCCACCCTAGATAGGTTAGAAGGGGACCATTCGAGTATGCAGGACAGCATTAAATATGAGATAACTGGATGATGCCTCACTACTTTCCATGGTTAAAATTTAGATGTATAGATGTTGCCTAGTTCAATGATGCTTAGTGAAGTTATCTCATTTCCCAGTTTCTTTGTTTTTTATTTTCCTATTTTCTATTTAAAGATTTCCCCAATTCAGAAATAATTTAAGAGTACTAATATTGATAAAGCAACTTTAAATGAATACAAAAATATATATATTTTTTTGCAAGAAAGCAAAACGTTAAAAGCTGATAAGCAAAATTAAGTAACTCATAAATATGCTGTGTTGTCGATGAATGCTTTCAGCTACACCAGCTAAGGAATTTGTTCAAGCTCCTCTGTAAATTTAATTATAATTAAATTATATTTCCGGCAATGTAGATAAGTCCTTTTCTCTCTCGCTTCAATGCTTCATAAATACACTGTGTGCATTGAGGTTTCATTTATGAGATCCTAATATTTGCATTTACTTTAGACAGGAACACTATTTAACCAGATGCTGATGTAAATTCCATATGGTGGACAAGTTGTGTGCAGAGCATACAACTACGATGCAAAAGAGAGATATTAGTCTCTGAATTCTCTCCCATTCTCTTTCTTTCCCTCTCAATTTAGACTATTTCTACGAAATCTGGCAGTCACATTAATTACGGTATGCTTGAAGAAACTGGGTGTGAAGAGCACTGTTAGAGTAGATGGATGTTGCTGAAAAGAGAAACATTACCTACCTCAGGCTCTTCTCTGTGAGAAGCTGTGAGCTATTCTGCAAATGAATATTTATGCTCATTATAATTGAAAGCAAAATTGCTCCAGGAACAATTTCAGTGGCACGCAATGGCAAGAGAAACTCTAGCCCACGACCCTGACTTTGTATAAGCTTAAGTTTGATTTAAAGGTTTGATTTGCACTTGCACTCAGATTTAATATGTTCTGAAACCCTGACCAATTAATCAAGACAATGACATCAGTCTAAAATGGTTTAATAATACCTCAAAATAGAATTTAACACACAGCCTTCTAAATAATTTCTGAAAGGGGGACTGAACATTGATAGGAAATTCAGGGTGATTTAGTGTATGTACAGATTTGAGGTGATAGAAAGTAAGAGCCAACAAATTATATCAAATGGAAAAAAACAATAGAGGAAGAGAGACAGTTTAGTTAGAGCAAGAAATTCTGAAACATAGGGACACATCAACTACAAACTGACAAAAAACTCAAACAAAACAGCAGCTTTACCATAAATGACACTGTAGAAAATGGGGTTCCCCACACTAGAGAAGTGAGAAGAGCAGAGCTCACAATTCTTAGTACTGACGATCCTGTTAACAAATGACGGACTGCATTGCCCTGGTAAGATTTCTTCCAGTGTAAATGTCAGTTTGTCAATGCAGGGTCCCTGACTAAAAAGTCAGACGACAAGCTGTCGAGAATGAAAGACATTTTGTACTCAAGTGGTCTCTTAAGTCCTTCCTTCAAGTGTGTCCCAGTTAGCAGTATCCAGTCTTTCCATTGCATTTCCAAAAAAAAGAGAGAAAAGTGCCTTTTTAAAAAAAAAACAAAAAAAAAAAAAAACAATAGGGCATGTCTCATTCATTGTACTCAGCATGTTGGCAAGTATGAATACCCCTCACAGAGTCCTGGGGCTTTTCCTTCTGTCTCCATCCATAAAATGTATGAAACTGGCACAATGAAGCTATTCAGGGCTGAATGTCACTTGATAATCGATCTTTTGGGAGAGCACTTTCAGAAATGTTGTTTGGTTTTGAGTGAGAAAAAGAGAAATCCATTGCCAAACAGAGACCTGGTTAGCACGTAATTTTGTGTCCTTGGTCATATATATATATATATATAGATGTGTCCATCATTAAAAAGACAAACACACACACTGAGACGAAGATACCTCTTGATAGCTCGGACTTCATGTTGTGTGCTGAATATGGCCCATAATATCAAAGAGAAATACTGGATGTGCAGTTATGCAACATATTAAAAATACCCTTCTGTATTTTACATATTCTTTCAGTACCTATGCTTAGACCGTTTTATTTGAAAAAGACAGTATTATTTTAAAAAATAGAAAAGTAACATTTAAGTCTTTAACAATTCACACCAGGAGAACATGATTCTTAAAAAAAAAACAACAACATCTGTTTCCTCCTAAATTGTCGCAAAATTGAGAGGCTTGTAATGTCTTTCACAGAATTTCTTTGCCCACCTGTCAACTCTGTGTCTTCAGCAGTATGAAAAATATGTGAGTATTTCATTTCACCTTGCAACTTTCATGTAAAGTTCATGCTTTTTTCATAGTTCACAGCTTCTTACAAACAGCTGATAGCTCTATCTTAGAACTGGCACCATCTGCTCAGTTTTCTCAGTATATATTGTTTGTGATTACATGTAAAATGCTTTTACTATACATATATGGTCTGTATCTTTTCCATTATAAAATAAATAAAAATGAAATCTCTTATAATGACACTGTATTTATAATTGGAACACTTGTAACCTTGCAAAAAAAGCTATGGTTTTGTGGACTGTGGACTGTTAGTGTTGACTGTGAGCTGTAATCTGAGTAGCTTTACAAAGTTTGTAAGGCTACTCTAAAAAATTCCCTTTGAGCTGTTGTACATCGGGTATCTTAAAACACCTCTTTTGCAGGACCCGGAACATCTTGCACTGGCTTAGCATCACTGAGCACCTTTCCACTGCCCTCTGAGAGTTTGTCTTTGTACTGCTGAAGTGAATCTGGAGCCATGAAAGGCTTTGCCTCCTGGGTCAAAATGGTGGAATCGGGTTTCTCAAACTCTTTCCAATCATACATTGTCCTCCCCTGGCAAGTTTTAGCTGCCAAAAGGAGGAGGAAAAAAACTGATACACCCAGTAAGAATACTGGAGTGATGTCTGCAGAAGGAACTAGTAGAAGCACCTCTTTAGTCCTGAGATGGACACAGGAGGTGTCATTTGGCCCCATGTGCAAACAAACCTTGTAATGGGTACCTGGTTGGAGGCGGGTTAGGTTGAAGCCTCTAGTGCCAGCTAATATTCTAGTGCTATGCTTGTGGTGGTCTTCCTGGGTTCCGTTGGCTGTCCAAGAGATTCGGGCAGCAGGGATGTTATGGCCAGTGTGCCAAGACAGTAAAGCATACCGTTCTTTAACATCATGGACCTCAAGGCTGTCTTCATTTCTTTGATTGTTTGTTATTTGAGCCCTGCCAGATCCCTCTACTTTTAGTGTCAGACTCTTTGTGTCAGCCCCAACTAGATTCTGTGCAACACAAGTGTAGAAACCAGCTTCCTCAGGAGTGACTCCAAATATTTCCAAAGTGCCCTCTGTTAAAACCTGGTAACGTCCAAGCTTTGTGGAAGGAGTTAATCTCAAACCTTTTGGAATGACCCAGTAAATACTTGGTTCTGGTTCTGCCAGTGCTCGGCAATGCAGAGCTATGTTGTCCCCATGTTTCACTTGAATGTAAGAAGGGAATATGCTTGGGGCAATCAAAGGGAGGCAGCTATCTGCCATCTCCCTGAAGGAGACTTCTTTCACTCGTCTTGCTTTTAACTCTGGAGGTTCTGAGCAGAATGTGGACTGTGGTTCAATGAAACGAACTGGCTTGTCATCTTCTGCCCCCACCCAGCGAATAAGGCAGTCACAGCGAATGGGATTGGTGTGCAGACTGATCTCCTGTAAGCTTGGCAGAGATCGCACAGTCTGACGATGCAGAGCACTCAAGGCATTACTGTTGAGCATCAAGCTCTCCATACGTGGTAGCTTCTGGAAGGCCTGAGGGTGAATGTATGACAGTCGTGGATTGTTTGTGATTTCCAGTTTTGTCAGCTCAGGGAGATTTTCCATTGCCGAGTGCTCAATGGACACCAGATCCTCCATGTTGTTCAAGCCAAGCTCTTTCAGGTGAAGCATGTCCCTGAAGTCCCCTTTCTTCACCAGCTGAATTGGGTTCTTGTTAAGGTCCAGAAATTTCAAGCCTGGTAGCTTCTGCAGTGCCTCCTTTGGGACTTTGGTCAGGTTGTTGTCATAGAAGCTAATACTCTCCAGGTTCAGAAGTCCTTCTAGAGCATGCTCTGAGATCTCCCGTAAGCCCATACCTGCCAGAACCAGGCTACGCAAGGATCCAAGAGGTTTGAAGTTGAAATCTTGGATAGTGTCCACTGGATTTCCTCCTGTCATGAGTACTTCTAGTTGAGGCAAAGCATGGAACCAGCGTCTGTCAATTATCATTAGGTGGTTAGAGTTGAGATGAAGCCTTAAAAGGTTATCTAAACCTTTGAAAGCTCCTGGGGAAATACTTCTGAGCCTATTATGATTGAGATACAATTCCTGAAGGTTAGGCAGTCCAGAGAAGGCTGCTTCAGGCAGGTGCCTCAGCTGATTCTCTTCCATATGTAGGCTTAGAAGAGCTGGCAGGTCAGTGACTCTCAAGTTATGGGTGCTGATGAAACTGTTGTGGGAGAGATCCAGCTCAGTTAGATTGGCAAGACCCTGGAGTTCACTTTGGTCCACTGAACTGATAAGGTTGCTCTGCAGTCTTAGTGTTTGTGTGTCTGGAGGGAGGGATGTGGGCAACTGAGTGAGGAGCAAGTCATTACAGTCAACAGTCGGAGCCTCTCTATACACAGACTGGGGTGAGTACCAGGGTTTGATCTGGCATACACACTGGTGAGGACAGGGTACCTTCCAAGGGATTGAGTGAATAACCAAGGAGCTAGCAACCCCAAAGAGGAGGTGAATATGTACAAAAACCATTGTAATCTCACTCATTTTTCTTAGAAAAGTTGGTTATTTAGTTGTTATCACTGCATAAATTTCACTTGGTGTTTGCAAATAAATTGTCTCCAAAATTAAATTTCTTGTGTTTCATCTTCTCCACTCTTCTAGATTTATCAATGAATGACTTGTTTGAAGTTCTGAAGTGGGACACACTAAGATGGGTTTGGGTCTCTTCTCAGTCCCTTGTTCTTACATCCTTGTCCAATGGAGCTTTCAGGATTACGTCAGAGGCATACCTGACAGAGAGAGAATAAATGCAGATAGAGATCACTCATGTCATGATTCATCAATAATATCATACATATTAGCAGTACCTTTCAATTGTTATTGCTAGTTTTCTAGTTCACATTTAGTGCATGAAGTGAGAGACGATTAATTTTAGTATTTTGAAGCAATTTTCATTTAATTCGCAGTTTCAAATGTAATTCTCTC
Organism: Pangasius macronema; assembly: GCA_037577455.1. Classification (NCBI taxonomy): domain Eukaryota; kingdom Metazoa; phylum Chordata; class Actinopteri; order Siluriformes; family Pangasiidae; genus Pangasius; species Pangasius macronema. The sequence continues at coordinate 7,138,885 of CM074964.1, read as the reverse complement.
CTGGCTAAAATTTGATATCTTTTCAGTATCATAACACCTTACCAAATCTTTAGCTTGTAAATCCCTTGAAAATTATCTCTAAATTAGTTCAGGGATATCGCTGTACAGTCTGACTGAATTTGTAATCCCAACTGCAGGATCACCATTGTGAAAATATATAAGCAATAAAAGCTTCTGTTAATTATTGTAGTAGAGCATCTGGGCCTCAAACTACCACAGTGATGGTGTGGTCTTAGGATAAAGCTACCGAAGATGCACATTGTCCCACTCTGTGCTCACAGATATTGTAGCTCAATAACCAGCAAAATTATGTAATTTATGCTGAAATGACAACCAACATGTTCTGGGATAATAGACCATGATATAGCTTTCTCTCTCTGTTTTCTTTCTTTATTTATTTTTCAGAAAATTAAATCTGTTTATTTGTATGTGAAAATTAGTTGTCTTCCTTCGTTTTAAGTGTTTTCTTCCTAAAATTGTACCGTACTCTTAGGAATCACTGCACTGCAGCTAAGTGGCAGATTGGCAAAGGCTCTTTACTTGCTCTGATTATTGCATACACCATCCTCCCCTCTTTTCCTTCCTCCTGCCTTGCTGATCCATCCTTCTTCTGAATGCCCAATTACTCCTAATGTACTCCCTGTCTCCCTTTTCCAGTTCACCAGAGAGCTACCTGATGGCTCTGAGACCATTTGTTCTCCTTCAGACACACACACACACACACACACACACACACACACACACACACACACTGGAAGCAACAGCCTGATCTTCAGCTATCAACACGTCGCCCTTTCCAGCCAGCAGAGTGCATGCTGTGCCACAAAGCTCGATTACAAAGTGTCAGCTTTACAGGCAGAAGCTTGGCCCCCATGATGCACTCTGTCAATCCATCCTGACTGGCTGGGCTGTGTACCAGTGATCCCACACCTGTGTGCTAATAAGGCCTGAGGGTGCATTGAGCACTTTTGATGAATGCAGATGTGTCTTGTGTGCATATGATGTAGCCTACACCTCCCCCAATTTTGAATCCTGCTACCGTTGCCAGTAAATTTCTGATTATAATTGGGCCAGAAAGAAATGGACTTAAAATATTCCCTGATGATGTGGCTGTGTGTTTTGTTTGTTGATAAATGGATAAATTTGTTCTTAACAACCAAAAAAAACCCAGCATTTATTATTGGTACTTATGTCTAGACTTACAAATAGTTTTCTCCTTTACATATTTCTGTGTTTTTGGTGATGGCTAGACAGAATAGCATTAAGCAGCCTCAAGTTAGTATGTAGTTGTACTATTGAAATCACTCTTTCTACGCTAGAGAAAAACCTGTTAACAGCTCCTGAGTGGCTTAACAAAAAAGTGTTTGCCTATAATGCGGAGATGGCTAGTTTGAATCTTGATGATGCCACAGCCATCTGTAGCTGGGAGATAGCTAAATTGGCTGTGCTTTTTTTTTGTAAGTTCAGACACGCAAAAGGGGGTGGATAGCACTTTCCGCCAAGTGTGTTACACTACCCTGTGATACAGAATGAGCAGCATTTTGAAAAGATGCGATTGGCTGGCTTCGTGCACCTCGGAGGAAGCACCCTGCTCACACTATCAGTTTGTAACTGTTGTATAAGAGGGATTACGTAACTGGTGGGTGGAAATTGGCCAAGATTAAATTAGGGATTATCAATGTCATCAGTGAACTTATTATAATTAGCCCCAAATAAAAGATCAGTGCTGCTTCCCAATTCACCTTCTTATACTATGCACTAAAATTATGTACTCTTTTTTTGTGAAGAAGGTATGCAAGTACTCGTACATACAAATACGTCTTGTAACAGAAGAGAATGCTGTTGTCTAGTTACGCACATTGTCACCGGAAACAAAGCGTTTCAGAGTTTAAAACTTTGGCTAGTGCTTAACATTTTAAATTTTTTACACTTAAATATTTACATTCTTCTGCCATGTTTGCAGGTTGAATTTTGTGAAGCAAAGCTTCACAAAACAACTCCTCCCCTGCGCAAAGAGTTGTGGGCAATATTAAAGTATCTACGGATCCACACTACGAAAATTTACCAGAAATAGTAGACCATCTGGATCTGTCTCTCATCTGGGAGTCACTCATTTCAACATACTACGATTTGGGACACACTAATTCTAATCTCGGATACTATTTCAGAATGACAGTAGGCGAATTGGGACACAGCACAGCTGTTTCTGGAGGATTTTTTTGACATTATCTTGGTTTCATCTGACTGCTGAAGCCATGGTCCACAAAGAGCTTACAAAGCCTGTACGGTATCTCACTTGTCAAAATGTATCGATCAGGAGAGGGGTATAAAAGAATTTCCAAACATTAGATAACATCATGAAGGCCATCATCAACAAGTGGAGAAAATGCTGGGTACCACAATGATAGGAGGTCCCTCCAAAATTTACAAAATGACAAGACAAAATCTTACCATGAAGGCTACCAATAGACCTACAGTATTATTAAAGGAGCTGCAGGAATATCTGACAAGTACTGATTAGTTTCTGTGTGTAACAACAATCTCTCGT
>CM074964.1:7111992-7122535 GCA_037577455.1 Pangasius macronema | reverse complement strand
TTTTTGTGGAACCACTTAAAATAAAGCTGAAAGTCTACACTTTGATCACATCTTGATTGTTTTATTTCAAATCCAATAAAGGAAAAACTCTGTCATTGTCCAAATACTTCTGGACCTGACTATCTATTTGTCTTTGTATTTCCTGGTTTTGGCTCTCGCCTATTTCTCCCTTTTCTTAATGTTGCCTGCCTGTTTTCTGACCTTTTAGCCACCAATTATGATTCTTGGATTGCCCTAAATAAAGCATGTTACACACTTGCATCTTGCCTATCTCTCCCACGCGTTACAACATGGCACCTCGTGCTTGTTGTTATGAGCTGCTTCTGACTCATTGCTGCATCTTGTGCTGTCAGTGTTATATCATCTAACAGCATGCCCAGATGCCCCTCTGCAGAATTCTCAGCATCCCTCTCTGCTTTTGTGAAGACGCAGGACCACAAAGAGATGGGGCAAGGATTATCTCGCTTCCATGCTGCTGGATTTCTTTTTCCATTCACTTTGCTCATCCTCTCCTGAATACTCCCCTCTGGCCCAGGAGGCGAAGGATGCTTTTCTCTGGTTCTTTAAACAAACGCCAAGTGTGCTGAGGGAAAGTGTACACTGCCATCCCGCGCTGCGGCATGACCCCACCATGAGTTTAAACACTGCTTTCCGGTGTGTCAGCCTTGATGGATGCATGGATTCAGGGCTGCTAGCCTGCACGACAGAAGCATACACTTTCTTCTGCCTCATACTTCTGAGCTGCTTAAACACCCACACACACCTCACTTAGCAAGCTCAAAGTGGCACAGTGAATCAAAATCAAGCTCACATGACAGCCTTCTTTCAAGGAACTTATGAACTTATTTTTAATTTGAAATCTTTCAATACAAACTACAAAATCATTGGTAACACCTAGTATTAAGTTTTTAATAGGTATGTGTCACAAATACTTTACAGCACAGTGGAATTCTTTTCTTCACATATCCCAGTTTGTTACGGGGCTGGAGACAGCCATGATACAGCACCCCTGGAGCAGAGAAGGGTAAGGGCCTTGCTCAAGGGTTCAACAGTGGCAGCTTGGCAGTGCTGGGGCTTGAAACCCCAGCATTCTGATTAGCAACCCAGAGCCTTAACCACTGAACCCCCACCACCCATGGTATGTACTGAAATGTGTAGTAATGTGAAAACTATCAGGTTCCACAATGTTAAACGTAACCATAAATTGTTAAAAAGCACCATGTGTCATTTATAATTAAATTTAAAAAATCATTAAGGATTTAAGTAAAGGTTTCTCTAGCATATAGATTCAGACAAGGACAGGAAATGCCTGATTTAAGTGTGAGGCCTGGTGTGATCATGCTGATTTTAAAGGAAGTAATAACTTAATGATCACACCAGCATGAGGGGTTCTGCATAAAAGATCTGTTTGTCAAATGAGGTCCTTTCACTGACTTATGAGTTGCAATGCTGTTACACTCTATGATATATTTATTTTACAGCTTTTAAAGCCAAACTTTTTCATTTTCATTTTCTACCTCAGGAAGAAAAAAAAACATAATTAGCTTAGCTAGCAAGGTATTTTCCCAGATGTCATTAATATTCACTGGACATGCTCTAAATCCCATTTCACAAAAGGAAGAAGGCTAAAATGAATTGTATGCCTGCAGGCATAAACATATAGCTAGGCACAAAGTCAAAAAACTCTGAATCAGTTAGTTAGAATATCTATATAGCTAACCTAGCAATCTTGAAATCTAATTAACATGGCATAGCATAATATTATTCATAACAGTACGCAAAACATTACGCATAATAATCAAATTAGTAAATAATTTCAGGCGGCTGGTGAACTGGGGTTATAGCTGCATCTTTTAGGGTATGTGAGGCTCGTCCAGAGAATTCACACTGAAGGTCCGCAGATCTTGTGTGTCTTCATCTGCAATGGTAGATGCTGAGTGGCATGAATGTAGGATCAGCCAGAACTAAGAGTCATATACACAACTCTGAAGTTGATGATCAGACATCACAGAATTCTAATCCCATCTTACAAGTTTGTGAGTTTCTGGGTTTTATACTGATGTGTGATGAGGTGGGTCACTATTCCTGACTCTCCTCAATCAGTCCTGGGGTGGAATTCCAATTCACTCCTCCAACTGCTGCAACTTTTTGCATGTTCATAAAATGCCTAGATCATGAAGCTGTATTTATGGATAGGAAAGGTCAAACTTCAAGGGATATATCAGTGGCAGAGTTCCTACAATTTAAACACAATTTTACAAAAAAAAAAAACAAAACAAAAAAAAACCCTAGTTAGCTTAGCTAGGATGTTAGTTTCCCAAATGTCATTAAAATGCACTGAGCCACCTCTAAACCCAATTTTACAAATATAAAAAGGTTAAAAGGAATTGTACCCTGGTATAAAGATGTTGCTATACAGACAGGCTAAAGCTTATTAGTTAGCATATGAATATAGCCTTATTACTGTGACATAGCATAACTGAATATAACACAGTGATTAGCTCTGGCTCTTTCACTGGTTAACTATGCTTGTCATCTGGTTTTGTTTTTTGCTTTTTTAGGGATAATCAGATCTTGTTGTAGTGTCCATTTTCCCATTATTAAAATTTATCAGTAACAGACATCTTTAGTGATACCATTTAACCAAATTATCTCAAATGGGATTGGAATGGGGGTGATTTTTTAATTATTTTTGTAACTGGAGGATCGTATCGTCATACATCCCTGATCAAATTAAGGCATAGTTTTTTGTGTGTATCTCTTTGGTAAAGCGTTGGAAATGAAAGGATTTGATAGCCAAAGGTTACATACTAGGATGTGACACTCAACTATCAGAAGCTAACAAGTCACAAGGGGGTGTTTATTTCCCGCATGGACACAAACTGCTCTTGGAATCCTGCTTCGAATGTTTGGCACTGGAGCCACACCTTGCAAAAGCAAACTAATGCTTCAGTTCTAAGGATAACAGCAAGAGAAATAAAGCGTGAAGGTTTCTGGCCTCTCTTCCCGCGAATCCTCTGTGATCCTCTTCTTTTGATCTCTGCACATTTCATGAATAATGTATTCAAGTTCATTTATTTTTGATTGCCTTTATTTTTGCCCCATCTTTCCACCCTGTTTTCTGCCCTCCTATTCTGTACTTCTAAATCCTGTATGTATGACTTAACACCCTGGAAGGCCATCTGAAATTCTTGTGCTCCATTTCATGGCGCGCTCAGATGAAAGAAAATCCTGTCAGATAAGGTGCAGACGTTCAAAAGAAATGCCTATAAAAGTAGACAGGAAGCCTTGAAAATAAAGTCTGTCTCGCAATCTCAGATTTATGACTTAATTGTCAATATGCTTCAGTGACGGAGAGAGCCCGACTTCATCCATCTTCTGTGATAGCCGAAGACGATGTCTGATGGAAGAGAGGAAAAATGGGGGTGTTTGCAAAATAACATCCTATGCTGGTATTTATCCTGAAGGATAAAAAGATTGGCTTGTCCCTGAGAGGACATAGAGCCATCTATCAGGTTAGAGATAAATTAATTTAGGTTAGAACATTAAAGCCGCGAAGGTAATCTAGATTATAATCAGAATTCATTTGATTGCATGATCCCTAGTGGTGGGAACTTGACAATCTCTAAAAAGTTTTAATTATTTAACATTGTTTTAGCAAGTTTGATTATAATGTAGCTTTATTTACCCTGAAGAGAATGCGTTCAACTGCTGGTGTTGGCTGATCATTAAAGTGTGTGCATGAATCACAGTATAACTGAGGGCAAATATAACTCAAATAAAGAATATTAGGCTATATTAAACTGATGATGAGGTTACAGACAGGGTTAGCTCTAGAAGCAGATGATCAGTCGATTTCACTCATTCAAATGCCAGGAATGCTTTAAAGTCAATGTTTTTTCATATAAGCACCTTTGCTGCTTTAGATAGTGTATTTACTGTTGTCTAGCACTCTATAAATGCCCTGTGGCAAATGATGTATTTCCATGCAATGCTTCTCCAATACTGTGGTTCTACTCTGGTGTTATGCTGGATTAATGAAAATCAGCTTTTGCCACATCCCTGTATATGGGTAATTCCAACAGTCCCTTGCTCTGCTCCCCTCCCTTCTGTTGCTACCACACTCATAGTGTTACCTTAACCTTATTTTGTTCTGATTGTTTCCTTATTTATTTTTATTTCCGTAATAAAATCAGATTGTGCAGGAGCCAGGGCTATTGATCTGCAGTGCACTGATGAATGACCTGGTTTCTGCAATGTGCTGACGGATACACTAAAGCCTTTCCCTGAGCTCAATCTTGGGCCAGCAAACACAGTGGGCCCACTGGCAGGGTTTTACCTTGATTAACTAAAACTTCCTGAAAGCCACTGAGAGCCAGTCCCCTTGCTGCTGAGCTATGACCTGCTGTCAGCCATTTACCAGCCTGCATATGCTCTTAAATTCCTAGCGGTGTCTCTGTGTGTCTCCCTGTATGCCATGTTGGCTACTTTGCTCACCAAACTCATTCCTTGTTATACAAATGTGCCAGTGGCTGTGATCCTCCTGGCAAGACTGCCTTTGACAGTGAAAAACACCGTAAAAGCAAACAGGGCAGGACTGGAGATGGCCACTTCAGATGAGGGAACTGAGAAGGTATTTTGTGCCCACTGAGTACTTAGAGGCTGAACAATGCTATTTAACTGTCTAGTTAAAAGTGACTGGATTTTCCATGTCAAGTTGTCTTATGTTCTCATTAATTCTGACTATACCAAGTCTGTAATGTGTTATTTCTTTTGGAAATCAGATGGATATTTAATTGATTTCCCTGACAAACAGTCGTGTACTTTTGTCCTACAAGCCTTGTACACTGCTTTGAATTCAGAGTGCCTAGCAGGCACAGACATCATTACACACTCGGTCAGTCTGAAGCAAACTCCTAATGAGCAAATCCCAGCAGTTCTTCACTGAAAAAGATGTAATAATAGGTTATGAGACCTGAATCATGACCCGAGAAGAAAAAGGAGAAGAAAGACCTTTAGATGTTGTAAGCATCAGATGGTAAAGATCAGGAGGAAAGTGCTGAGCACTTTTGTTAAGGTAAACATGGAATTGCAGCTGGTAGAAAGAGAAAAGGGTAAAACAGACATAGACAAAGAAATGTCGTAAGCCAAATACTCAAAATGAGATAAAAATGGAACAGGACCTAAGGCCTAGTAAAGCACAGTATGCCACAAAGGCCAACGAAAAGTGTCAGTATACAATCTGAGGTGCCAGAGGTGGATTTTTTTTTTTTAAATGTAACTCATCCAACAACCAGACAAAGAAAAAACTTACCCACACACAAAAAAATTAATTTTCAAATTTTATGCACATAATTAGCACAACATACTTTTGAGTTAGTTTTTAGTTGCCACTTTTTAGCCTTAATTGGACTTCAGGATGATGAAAACATGGGACTGGGCAAAAACATTGGTGCTTTCACTTGCCAGGTGGGCTAGCTAATGAGTTTATGATTTGTCTACCCACACACGTCATAATGAGTACTTATAACAGCACCCCAATGATTTAGTTGAATTGAATTGTTGATGGTTCGCTGTTCCTGGGTTTTTCCATTCTTCAAAGCTGTTGTCAAACTTGTTGTCAAAACAGGAAATACATACACTCGAACCTGGATATTATCAGGCTAATTCAACATAGACAACATTAGATAGCACATTAAGACATGTTTTCTGCAAGCAAGTACCAGCCATTGCTGCTTCATTCGTTCATGAAAGAGATGAAATGACAATAAGGATGTTCACAATATGCTCATTGGAAAACGGTGATTTAGTCCAAATCCCATCCTTGCCCTCTTCATACCCTATGCACTCAGTAGCATCGTGATTCTTTGTAACCCCCTAATGGGATGATGAACACTGCGGCAGTAATCTCAGCATGCAATATGCTCTTCTGCCACTGCTGGGCATCCAAGATGTGTGGACAACTACCAGCACCATTAAACTTTTAATTATCAGTAGTTGGGGCAGTGCTCAGCCCTAACTAACAACAGAATCTCTGAGATCCCCAGAGGCATTGAGACAAAATAAAAAAGCTTATCAAGCTTGAATGGGTTCCTTCTCCCACACCATTACTCATTCGTCTCTTTCCTAGAGGGATATCTGCCTTATCATGTAGTCTTCTTGAAAGCAAGGTTCAAACTTTCTTTTAATTTATACACTTTCATTTCATTAGAAGACCACTTCTGCTTTCGTTTGATGACTCCCCTCCTTTTTTCTTGGCTTTATTAGGTAACAGCCTAATTAGTACAACGTGATCTCATGGAGAGAACTAATATGCAAATTACCTGTGTATACTTCATGCCACCAAGGTTGCCAGATTTTTCTTTAGTAGTGGTGTCCGAGATTTATAATCCAACACATCCTATTATTTTGTATTTTACGTGTCCACAAATATCAATGAAGCCACAAGATATTAAATCGAAGTCATGAAATCGTAAAGCGTTCGTGGGATGTAGGCTAGGTTAATTTGCTATTTTGAGTTGTCGAAGTAACAAAGTAATGCTGATGATTTTCTTAATTCGAAGGATAAGCATGACTGAGCATTCATTCACTATGCTTACGGCTCACTTTAAGTTAATGAGACTGTTATTTAACATTGGCCTCAAATGGCATCACATTGTTTTTGATTGGATTTCCAACACATAAATTTCAGTGTGACATTTTGTGGTTACATCAGATTGTCAGGCAGTGGGACTGGATTTAATACTCCTGCTTACATGAACCAATATCGTGTAAGAAAAAAGCTCTCCAAGTCCAAGGTCAGAATTGCACGTAAGGGAGACAGACCTGTTTTACTCAGTCTCTGCCCTGCATGCCTAACTCTGACCTATGATGAATAGCACTAGAGTCTGTAGTTACGATGTGTGCAAATTCAGTGTGTGCCCAGCTCAACTCTGAATGCACCCTTCAAGCGCATCACTTTAGGTAATGACCATGAATCTTTCTTCCTATGACGATGTGCTCTGTATTTAAAGTACGCCTCTACTAAAGTAACTAGTGAACATTCTCTGATGAATTATACTGTTCTAGTCTGCACTCTCCATTTTCTTTGGCATACAGCTGGTGTCCAGGGCCAGTGTTTTTCTTCTCGTAAATCTCAAGCCACCGCCTGAGCCTGAGAAAATGCCTTTCTTCACTTCCAATCTGAGCTCTGATGATGATCTTTGTCTTGGCGGCTCCTGTGAGACTGCTCAGGAGTGTGTGTTCACCCATCACCACAAATAACTGAAACATAGCCATTAATCAGACTGCTGTAGTAATATGTAAGGGCTCTGTCCTTCCAGGACTGCTCTTTTGCAGGTAGATGGACAGGAAGATAGACAGAGGTGTCTCCTTGCACTGTTAAGAGTGAGGAGTTTACTGATTTATTTCTACCATTGCTGATTTACCCATTTTATTTCCAGACTCTGTGGATTGGACTTGACATTGACCCTAAATTTAAACTCAGGACAATTATCAAGGCAGACAGATGTATGGCGAAAAGACCAATTGATCATGGCTTATGAACAAAGGAAAGGAAAATAGGTCTGTTAATGCTGGGAAAGACTTTATTTGAACCTTGAGTTACAGGACTGACATGACATCATTAATGCTTCACTGTTATATGCCATCATAGCTGCCATATTGTTTGATTCCATGACCACTTATGTCCAATGCTACTTTTGCGGATTATAAAACTGTCTTTATTATATGCTTTAATTCTATTCAATTCAATTTTATTTGTATAGCTCTTTCAGCAATGGACATTGTCACAAAGCAGCTTTACTGAATTATATAAATCCATCCTCATTTGAGTGACATTAATAAATTATAAAGAATTTATCTTCTTTAACTGTATACTATATAGTCAAAAAGTGCTAATTGTGTACACAGGTTCTAGCTAACATTAGCACATCATGCACAAATTACATCTCAATGAGTAGATAGCCAGGAAGATAGTACTTGTGATACTTGTGAAGATTGATATAGCCTTTTTGGGTCACTGTTAATGCATGTTCTAAATATTCCACTTTTTTATACCTTTAGACAGGTTGAGATATTTATTCAATTGCTGATTGTAGTCATTTGATACTGGCTAAACAACACGCCCAAATGTGTTCTTATGATAAAATCTTATGATGAAATCTAAAATCGTAAAATCTTAAAACTAAACTCACAACCTGTATAACTTTGATACGGTGAAACAATGGACTTGTTAGTGAATGCATACCAGCCTCCCAGATTCAATCCTGACTGTTGTTTGACAAGTATAACAAAAATGTGCATAATGCTTTAGAAAGCAGCAGACACACCTGTTGATTCAATACATATGAATAATGCAGGCACTAATCTTGGGTGTCTGGCTAGCTCAGTTGTTAAAGCATGGAACTTTTGGCCCAAGGATCATAGGTTTCAGCCTCACACTGGCTGCCAACCCCAGTCACTGGAGATGCACAGTCTAGTGCACTCCCAGCACCAGTCCCAAGACCAGATAAATGGGAAGGGTTGCATCAGGAAGGGCATCTGACATAAAACCTGTGCCAAATCCATATGCAGTGTATTTAAAGACAACACTCTGCTTAATACAATTTAGGATAGATGAATATTTGTTAACTATAATGGAAATAAACTCTAAGAGCCTGATTGTCTGAACTGCGGGAGAGCTAGCTAATGAAGTGAGATACAGGACTAATCCTAAATGGTTCCTATAGTGCACTACACAGCGTGTAGAAGTCATTATGTTTTGCCCTACGTAGAGCAGGAAGCCATTTGGGATTTGGCCCACACTCTGAGCTATCACTGTTACCATAGAAACAGCCATAAATAAGGTTGGTGTTGAGTCTCTTCACATCCAAGTAGATAAGAGCTTGGTCTTGTATGACTTATTATAACTAGGTGGGAGAGTTGCCAAGATGGCCGCTGAGTGGACAGACTTTACGATAATGACTAAAAATCAGTGAAGTAAACTCTACTAGGACACACCGTTTCTTGCACTCGCAGCCTTTCTGCTGTAATGATAATTAATATTAGCATATAAAAGCAGAGAGAATGCAGAGGGTCAGTTCCCTCATGAAATGCTAAAGGAAATTCCTACTACTGTTGGACGTTTTTGGCATGTTTGCCACAAGCAAAATTGTCAGTGGGACACAGGAGAATATGATTATGTGGAAAAAAAAATAAGCCAATAACTTTTGTCTCTGTAATGAATACTATGAATGAGTCCTGAATTATAACACACCTAAAACGCACCACATCACTATTAGCAAGAACAATTTAGCTTACATGCTTTTGTAGGTCTTAGGTTTAATCTCCTGGGCTATTTTTTTATGCTGCTAAAACGTTCATCATCCTATCAAGATACACTATGCTATATAAATACAGTAGTAGCTATTTTTAGAATAGCTTACATTACAATCTGTTTAATTAAGCACATAAGGAATTCATGCTTACCCAGTTCTTAAAGCAAGTTTGTAATCGTATTTATTACACTTGTCGAACACGGCTAAGCAGTTACGGCCACAAATGTATTTGCCCACAGGAAATGGCATTGTTGATTGTTTTTTTGCATTTTTAATTTGCCTAAAACAAAGAGGGAGTCTCACTAACTGTTATTAGCATTAGCAACAATGCAGGGAATTGGGGAAATGGCTCAGCAATGACACTAGTAAGTGGTGTGCTAAGCTCAGCTTTATTTGGTCTACGAGAGAAACAAAACCTTGATTATATGGCTCCAAGGTACAGCGTTTCTTTTCACATTTCCTCATAGTGCGTTTATCACAGACTTATGAGGAACAGAGAAAATGAGTTTCCATTGTTTTTGCATCTTAGCAGAACTGTATTTATGACAATGGGAGATTTACGCCAAGCATATTCTAGTTTGAAATAACATTGCATTATTTTTCGCTCTATGTCCCTGAGTATCACTTCCAAGCATCTGCTTTACACACAGCTTTAGTTGAGATATTTCTTTTTTTATGGGAAATAAAACGAGCTTACGCTAGCATAATTACAATATCCCTCCATCAATCTTGCTGCGTTCCACCACAGATGCCTGTTAGATGATTCAGTAGGCAGCAAGAATACTTATGAGTACATGTTCATCCATGGCACAATACACACTCTGCCTGCCATACTGTGAAGGAGTACATGGCATTGCTACATATAGTCGTACACTGGCAGTTGCACTGTGCTTCTAAAACACCTTGCAATAAATCATCGCATCAAAACTATTCATTTCCTGTCTTTCTCAGAGCTCCATTATGAATGTGCCACAGACACCAGAATCCAGAGTTATTTGGAGCTTTTAAATGGCTTTCCAGTAGTAACTGCATTTCATCAGTGAAATGATTTATAGCCTCCATTATCCACTGAATAAATATACAGCCTTTGTGTAATAGGCTAAAGTGATAAATAAGTAAACTAAACCCTGGTAAAAAGAACATTTACCACCCAAAATATATGTGCTACAAAAAAGTAGGGCTGTAGGAGTCAAGTCCAGTCTTGAAAGGTTTACTGTATTGACTTG
>CM074964.1:7080300-7097200 GCA_037577455.1 Pangasius macronema | reverse complement strand
ACTGATGCATTGTGTTAAACTTTCAAATACTGTGTTGTACATTCACATAACATTTTTATTATACAGCCTTCTGTTATGCACTTCCAATCCGAAGTGTGGACTAGGGGTATCTGTATCATGTCACTGTGCCCTCAGAAACAATGGGAAAAAACATGTTCTCCCATGTTTGTGTGGGTTTCCTTCGAGGTAATTTCCTGTTTCTTTCCCATTTTCTCCAGAGGTGGGACCAAGTCATTGTTTTGCAAGTCACAAGTAAGTCTCAAGTCTTGGCATTCAAGTCCCAAGTCAAGTTCTAAGTCAAGACTGATAAGTCCAAGTCAAGTTTCAACAAGTCCTAACAAGTCATAATGTACTTTTACCAAATATAAGACCAGAGTAATAATTTGTATAGTAAATTTACACATATAAATGAATATTTCAGTTCAATTTCACATGAGGTGTAGACTATTTTCACTTAGGGTACTCATCATTTCAATTTGGTTTTGCCTTGGGATTTGCTTTGTGCAACTTTGGGTGCCGAACAAAATTTGAAGTTGCTGCTTTTGCGTCTGATATTCTTAAACCACAGTGTTTACATGTTGCAACACTTTTGTTATTGCAAACAACATATTCTTTGTAGGCAAAGACTACTATTTTCTGGAGCATGGTGCCTCTGTCATTGGGGAATGAGCTGTCTTTCAACTTGTTGTCTCGTGCAAGTTGATTGGCTGTCTGACTGGTTGAATGTTGACCTTGGAAATGAAAATGGATGGAAATTGTTTGTCGGGAAGAAGAATAGTCCATTCACCAGACACTTTTTAATGTATAATTTTAAATCTTGGGTTTTGGTTTGGTTTGAGTTTGAAATGAATCAAGTCTTTCCAAGTCAAAAGGCAAGTCACAAGTGAAGTCACAAGTCATCGATGTCAAAGTTTAAATCGAGTCGCAAGTCTTCTTTGATTACGTCGAGTCAAAAGTCAGCAAATTTGTGACTCGAGTCCACAACACGATTCTCCCATCTCCCAAAACATGCACGTATGTATAAATAGTAAATAAATAGTAGAAAATAGTAAAAATGAAGCAGGTATGTTGAAACATTTAACTGGTAGAGTATATAAAAACAGTATTTAGGTTCATAGCTACTTTGTTTCTTCCTCTAAATACCATGCCAGTCTCCTATTTCTGGGTGAATCCTATTATTAACAGTTGAGTGCAAAAGTTTGCATAACCATTGGCTTTGGAATATAAAAAAAGAAATGTGTCTCCATTATGCAAAAAGAGAGAGAAAGAAATCGAAAATAATTGTGAGTTAAATCCAGCAACAATGAACCAAAACATAAGACAAAATCCATAGGAAAAGTATTTGAAAAAGACATTTTATCATGACCCTCACAGTTTCCAGACCTTATTTGAAGATGGTAATGTAATCCATATGAATTATAACAGATATAGTAAATCAGGATGAGTGAATATTGGCCAAACAATCTGATACGGGATATGGATATGGACAGCCCAAGGGTTGGAAGCAGTTATAGAATAAAAAAAAGTGTGAGCATACAAATTATTAGGGAATATTTATATTGTAGTCTAAAAGTTAGATGCTAACTATTAATAGCTTATCATTATACCATACACTATTTGATCATTTTTGCTACCTGTGATAAAATAAGAAAAATCTATGAATTAAATGCTTTGTTAGATAAAAAAGGGAAAGCTGGGGATCTGATCTCATGGCAGTCAATGTTAAGATTTAACTAACACGACAAGGAATGATTAGAAATGCAACCTTTGATCAGCACCGCGACTATGTAACTATGAGTTACGGTTGGTTGAATAAATGTGTAACACCATGAAGGCTGCATATGAGAGATTCCCTGATGAGGTAAGAAACATGCATGTGTTCGGCTTTTCAGCAGGATAGAAATGTCATGCTGAAATAGGACTGGTGGCGCTCAGGACTATGTATCTTTTTCACATAAGCAAATCACTTCCTTTAACATATGACCTTGCTTGATTAAAAAATATTAAGGAGAGTTTATATACCGTATATGTATGTGTGTGTGTGTGTGTGTGTGTGTGTGTGTGTGTGTGTGTGTGTGTGTGTGTGTGTGTGTGAGAAAGAGTGCCTGCATTCGATTTCGAGCCACTTTCCTATAATTTAATTTACTAGGGTCCTTTATGAATTATTCAGTTTTGTACATTGTGACATTCCACGAATGTTCAGAGCCACAGGCGGCAGCTGCAGTCAATCTCTCACACTCACTCTGGGACGTTCAGGACGCCTCCAACCCATCATCTCATTGACCTTTCCTGCATTTTGACTCTTAGCCACTGTGGCAGGCATTTTAATAATTCCCAAGGTGAGTTTGTTACTGTAATACTTTTCTACCAATGGTAGAGACTACACTAGTGCTAGTATACCATATATTAAAGATTAAACTATAAAATATAGTTTTAACCAGCTTTCAAACACTGGAGCAATACAGTAACATGTAATTCTGGTTACTTTACTGTGTTACATCGATATAGATGAAGATATCAACATGTTAGAGTAGAGTCAATAGTAAACCCCATCCGAAATAAATCTACCTGTCCTGCCTTAATAAACATACCTAGATCGTGTCTTTATTTCTCAGGTGTGTACAATGGGAACACATCTTTTTTATATGTCCTTGATCGTGTCAAATGTGTCAAAATTCTTGTCTGTGGTAATCACACATACACTACAGATAGAGATTAAGTTGAAAAAAAAAAAGGTGGCATAATGATTTAACTACATTCTCATTTTCTTCACTATGACTAGCCATCCCTGCTCTTTTTAACCTTTACTAAAGGCCTCAGTGTTTTTTGGCTCATTGGACTTGAATGATATTAGTGCTAATTGGAGAAAAATTGGATGGAGAAACCTTTGCAACCTTTGCAACCTTCCCCAGTGCTCAGATGTTCCCATGCTAAGTGCACAGGGACTTTATTCAGAGTGGTCAGATTGCTTTTGGCAGCTTGATATAGTTTAAGCCACACCTAGTATATGCCATTGCACTTGGGTCAAGACTGCACTGATGAGAAGGTCGTATAATCTTGCGATCAATACATTCCATCCAATTTTGTTTTAAGATGCACTATGCACTTGGTAATGTCCTCACCAGATAGAGAGATGGGCTCCTTTTCAGCATTATTTATGAAGTGCTATAGCATTATTGTCCAGTGAATTGACCTGGATGACCTGTTTAATTCTGAACTCCAGTCCAATTCCAGCCCTTTTCCATGCTCTTGCTCTCTCATACCTAGGATTTATTCGGATGACTAAGCCTTATTGGTCTGAGCTAAAAATGAACGCATTGACATTATAGGTATCAATTCCAAGATGTAAAATACCTGCCTATGGTGAGGTGGTGTGGCAGGTAAACTGGCATCCCGTCAAGTTACAAATGACTGCTATTAACCATGTTGCTATCCAATAAATCTAACCATGTTGTTTTGGCATCACCGTTTGCATTCATCAGTGGCTACAAAATGGCAGACTGATCTATTTGTTCTTTCAGCTATGCTCTTGAGGGATGCAATCACTGTTCTTTCTGTCTCTCCTTACTTCTGTTCATAGTGTAGCGTGAAACTTGTTTGCATTTGGAAGAACTGCATAGCACAGAACTTTATCAGTGTATTATTTTAATAATATTTTATGGTATATTTTGCTTTAAATTAAATATAAATGACGGATTACCCAAAGAAAAGCTGCACACTGTTTCAGTGCTTTGGGAAAGTTTCAGGTTCATGTCCAGGTTATCATGGTGTGTGTGTGTGTGTGTGTGTGTGTGTGTGTGTGTGTGTGTGTGTGTGTGTGTTTGTGTGTGTGTGTGAGAGAGANGTGTGTGTGTGTGTGTGTGTGTGTGTGTGTGTGTGTGTGTGTGTTTGTGTGTGTGTGTGTGTGTGTGTGTGTGTGTGAGAGAGAGAGAGACTTGACGGGAGTACACCATATTGAAAAGGCAGTATGTCTAAAAATGTTGTGTGACAGCACACGTTTTTTTCCCCCTTTCTCCTTTCTCGGTTAGACAGACGTTGGCAATGCCTGTGCTCTCCAACCAGGACAAAAGGTGACACCTTAGAGCACTTACACACACTCAAAACACACATGCAAGCAGAGAGTGCTCATCTGCAGTACTACTGCTTCCTAGCAGGCAGAAGTCAGGTATTGCCTCTGGCTGTCTAAGCAAAGCTTAACTCAAAGAGAATGCAAGAGGACAGACAGGTGGAGAGAAATAGATAAATATATCAACATAATGCCCATTTCTCTGAGTAGTGTAAATAGTAAACCCCATCCTTGGTAAATCTCTCTGCCCTGTCTTAATAAAGATGAATAGACCTTGTGTTTGTGTTTATACAGTGTGACAGGTATCTCCAAGCTTTCTCTTGGAGTGGTGTTCTTATCATAACTGTCATCTACATGTTTTAAAACCAGTGTAATTGGGATTGTTCTTTAATTCCTCTGGGGCTGATCCAAGATAAAAAAAAATGGGACTACAGCAGTTAAATAAGTGGGACATCACTGAAATGCTAATTAAATGTCAAACCTTGAATGTTGAGGCATTGACGCTGCATAGTATTAATACATGCAAAATCATGGCATGTCCATCCACGACAAATAACCATTCAGTTTGTATACAGTTAGTATCCAACACAAGTCGGTTCCCTTATATCTCTAATCGATAAGGTCTTTTGACTCGTGGCAGACCTGTGAGACAAAAGCTACACCTGCAAAGCAACCTGTGTCTACTCCTTAATCATTGGGACATCTGTCTTTATTGACTCTGCTCATCTGTTGGATCTCTCTCTCCTCTCTCAAAGGCACCTGCTCACTCTACTCCTGCACTTTCAATGGTACTAACACGGGGAGACGAGCAGGATTTAACAGATGTTTTGTGCAAATAGTGCAACATCTCACATTTTTGCAAACTTACCTGCAGAATGAAAACTTTGCTAATAATACCAGGAGTACAGAAAAGTCTCAGGTAATATTTTTTTTTAAAAAAGTCTACAAAAGAGGCTGTATAGTAGTTGAGGAGCTGGATCTAGGTTGTTTGCATTTGTGGACTCTTTAATTGTTCGCAGCTGCCTGGTCAGCCCTCCAGTGGTTTTATTTTTAGAAGGATCAAGTGTACAATTCGCCTGGTCTTCAGTGGGCACTTCTGTGGCTGTTTTGTGTTTCTGCAACAGAGGTACAATCACCTCTAATATCAGTTTCAATAACCTAGTTTTGATCAGGCAGTACTGGCTGAAGCTGATTAGTCACATAGAACAGAATAAATAACATAAATTCACAGTCTCTGGGCTGTTGGGCTTATATGCTTTGGGACCTGTTCACAGTTTTCTTTAGATGAATTGTCTCAGGTGAGAAATTTTACGTGGAAGAAGCTTGAAGGTCAACTTGGAATGTTTGATCGTGTTCCTGGAGGCTGCAGTGCATTTAGAGTGCAGAGTATGAGATGGAGCTCAGTGCAACTTAGCAACCTAAGTCAATTGGGAGGCAATATCCCTTTAGACAAACATACATAGACAAACGCTTCCATCTTTATTTTCACCAAAATATTCTATCTAGCAGCCTAAGGACACTTGGTTTGTCCCTTTGACCTACACTTTCTACGTGGAACCCCATAACAGTGGGTTTCCTTTTCATAGAAAGGATCCAAATAGGACTCCTCTAGAAAGCTAGAATCGTAAACTATCCAACCAACCCTTGACAATCTTTTTTTTTTCCTAATAGGATATTATTTTGAGAGGGACAAGAACATCTAAATTAGATCAGGAATATAGGCAGCTTTTATTAAGTAAAAAAGATGTTTGTGAATTTTAGAAGTGCCCTTGATGAGCTCCTGAAGCAGTTTGGAGACGTCGGATGGAAGCAACAGCGAAAATCTACATAACATTTTCACATATTCCTCAGCTGCTAAAATTGGCAGTGAAATAGCTACAGATGGGTGACAGATTAAAGGAAAAACTGGTGGCTCTGTTATGTTCTGGCATTTTGTTGGCATGGTTTGAGTCCATTAGAGGAAAGGCTCTTTCCTCTAATGGGGACACTAGAGGAAAAAGTCAAAACACCCAAATTTATTTATTTTTTTTAATTTGGAAGAATGGTATTTATCCCTCCAGTACGTACTTTCAGAATCTATGCCATGTTCTGGTGGCTCATGGTGGCTTTAATTTGTCACCCATTTATATTTTATAAGATTTTTTAAAATTTAAATATTTTCAGACTATATATATATATATATATATATCTGTAATGGAATCTGGGCAAGAGTCAAGCATCATCATGCAAGAAATGAATGCACATTTGCCTTCTGTAATCATAGCCATAGACAGGACTGAAGGCTAATCAACATTACAAAGAACAAATGACGCAATTATCTTTCCAGTCTAGTTGACAAGCCAAGCCATGTGTCTAATTTCAGGGTACAAGTTATTAGTGATTCAATCCTTTATTTATAGGTTGGAGTTTTATGAGCCAAGTAGTTGCTGTACAAATTTAAATGTAAGTTTTGAGGTCATTTCCCAAACTCTTCAGGATTGTCAAAATAAGCTAACATTGTTTGGCAAAAATACAAAAATATAACCAGTTTTTTGGGCAATGCATTTGATTGAACAGAATAGATATAGGTACTCAGTACACCCACTCATACTCTCTCCTCTCCAAACAACAGTGTCTCTATATGCAACAGCAACACACCGGACCCCTGCCAGAACATTCATATGTCAGAGCTCAACTCCTAAACATGACACCCACCCACCCACACACACACACACATACACACACTGGCTCGTTTCACAAGGACAGGCAGGGGAGAATTAAATCCTTCAGCGCAGACCCCTCAGATAGGCTCGGGGAGGTGGATAATCACTGGAGTGCCGTTGGAGAAACAGTGCAGAATTACTCTAAACACTAAAGCAACTGCGCCAAGACAGTAGCCAAGTACACAGATAGATGGCAAATGAGGAAAAGAAAGGAGGGTCAGCAGAGACAAAAAGAGAGAGCGGGAGAGAGAGAGAGAGGAGAGAGAGAGAGAGACAGAGACAGAAGGAGGGAGGAAGGGTTTGGATGCTGATCACTTCAATGAAATGACAGATGCATCCCCTTGAATGCACACACAGGTACGCCCACACACACAATGCATTCAGTGGCACCCCACAGACACCTTATTTTGTGATCGCTTTTGCCGTGAAATTTCACTGCACGGCGCATTCCCCTTTCACTATGACCAAGTTAATGGCAGAATCTGAATCTGCTTCATTACTATGTGCCTGGCATGCCAATGATAACTGGCACCCAGGATGAAAGAAAAAAAAAAAACAAATCGGGCCAAAGCCGATCTCTGCTCAACAGCACAACTTAGGCTTGTCGACTTGAATTGTTGCCAATTTTTTCCGATGCACTTTCATGATGCCAAACCACAAGGCTCCAGCATCATTCCGTAAACAATGCTTACAAAGGTATTATTCTTATTCTTAATCTTTTTTTTTTCATTATCTGTGGTGATTCAGACCTAAGCCATAATCATCTAAACATGCTGCATTACATTTTAAATGCCACTGCCTTGGATACAAGTTCAGAAAGAAAGACATAAAGTTCCTTACCCTGAAAAGACAAGAAACATCTGTGTGTCTCAAGGCTTTGTCTTGTCTTCAGATCTTCCTTTTTTCTTTCCCCTCGCTGTTTTTCTTTTCCCCCAGCTTATTCTGTGTCTTTTCTCACGACGCCAGTTTAGCGCACCTCTCAGGATTACACACAGACCCAGTCTTTAGCCCCCAACCTACAGCACTGTGTCTTTATTACTGACACTGTGTAGGCGTTCTACAGAGGACGGATCTGTGTGCTCTCCACTCCACTCCCCTCTCTTTCTCTCTCTCTCTCTCTCTCTCTCTCTCTCTCTCTCTCTCTCTCTCTCTCTCTCTCTCGTGCTTAGGTTGGCTCTCGCTGTATCTCTCTGGCGTTCTCACTGTGTGACTGTTACTGTTAGGGATGAGTCCACTTGAGTGGCATTAACAAACCATCTCTCTCTCTCTCTCTCTCTCTCTCTCTCTCTCTCTCAGTCTCTTCCTCTGGATTTCTCAACCTTATACTCTTATTTTGTCCATTTCGTCTTCTTCCAACAGCCTAATCCCATTCCCAATTCAATCTCTCTCACACACAGACAAGAAAGTAAATGTGATATTTCGGAGTCTTCTGCTCCTTTGGCACCGAACAGGGCTGTAATCACATTTCAACAGTGATGCAGCAACGAATCACCCTTCCTGTGAGGGTGCAAATACTTTGAATAAGCTCAGCTAACACCTGACTTTACAGGAACGCAAACACACTTACTCAGCAACTGTCATCAACCACAACGTCTCTGCTTCAAATAGACAAACCATTTGCGCAATTTGCTGTATGGCCATATTTGTTATGAATCACGCATAATGATGTGATCACATGACTATACAGATGTCTATACTGTAGGAGTACTATAGACAGTAGGAGCACTTTGGAAGGTTGGCATAATCTTTCTTAAATATTAATTACAATTTTATTTAATTCATAAGGTAGAAGTAAAATGTTCATTGGGCTGCATGACACCTGCTTATGTCTTCATGACAACTGATATAATCCAACATGAATATTAATAAAGGCTTATGCAGGTGCCATGTACCCATGTGAACACTTTACTTAACTGACAACTGACATAACTGTACATAGATATTAATAAAAGCTTACACAGGGGCTATGTAGCCCAACAATTACTTTACATAATGGCAGTGTTCATAAGGCTTCATGACACCAGCATAAGTCTTCATAGCAACTGACATAAGCCTACATAAATATTAATTAAGGCTTATGCAGGTGTCATGTAGCCCTTTTGAACACTACCCTTAAATAAACTGTTCACAGGGCTTCATGACACCAGCATAAGTCTTCATAGCAACTGACATAAGCCTACATAAATATTAATTAAGGCTTATGCAGGTGTCATTTAGCCCTTTTGAACACTACTCTTAAGTGTTCATGGGGCGAAATGGCACATGAAATAACCCTACATAAATATGAATCAAGTCTTATGCAGGCATCATGTAGCCTTATGAATATTTCACTTAAGGGTAATATTTATAAGGCTAAATGACACCTGCATAAGTCTTCATGCCAACTGATATAACCCTGTGTACATACTAATAAAGGCTTAAGCAGGTGTCATGTAGCCCTGTGAACACTTTACTTAAGGGTAGGCTAAATGACTACATACATATTATTCTACATAAATATTAATATTAATGATGACTTATGCAGGTGTCATGTAGCCTTATAAACACTATCTTTAAGTAAATATGGTTTTGTTATGGTTTTGTGATGACATTTTCTAGACTGTCTTACATTAGAACATCATGACAGCTGACTTTGTAGCTGGGTGTACTTCTGCATTGTCAGAGTCACATGATCATGATCATGTGACACGTCAAATGTCAAAACCGAACTCTTGCTCATTTACTGTCATTGTCATGTATATCTACAAAACCTTATAAACAGTACAATTAATCTCGCTTTAATTAAGGGCCAGAGAAAATATACATAACTCTGCCATGACCGTGCCATGTCATTATAATGAGCATTCATACAATTTTATGATCAGAAATAAGAATTACACTTTACTTGAGAAACTATACAAAGCTCTGTCCTTACTCTACAATGATTGTCGTCATTGCATCATTTAGAAGTATCACTTTTGGATGTTTTTCGATGTCATGTTACATTAAATTATATCACATTATAATCTATGCCAACCTGGAAAGCGTCATAACACACCATCTGTATCACTTGACTTAGGTGTTATGCAATCATTGAAGATGACAAAAGCAATCTTTGTCTGCTGTTCACATATGACATAGTAATTGTTTATATAGTGTTATGTCAGTTGTTATGAAGGGCTCTTGTAGCCTTATGATCACTACCCTTAAATTAATGATTACTAGACGTTGTATCACATTAAAATTCTGATAAGAAATAAAATATTGAGCAAATACTGGCCTGGAACGTTCCTGTATAATGAAGTGATAATGAAAGGAGGCAGTCATGACAGGAAACAACTTGGTGGTTGTTAACAAAAGAACATAGAAAAAATAATACAGTAAATAAAACCTCTGTATATATATATATATATATATACATGAGGCACCTGCCCAGGTTTAGTTACACTAATGTTAGTTATTATTGCCTTTTATTGTTTATGGAGTTAAATGAGCTGCATCAGGCATGAGAAATTGGCTGTGAAGGAAATGAGGAACTCATATTGTTCGTTAAATTTCAATTCAGTTCAATTCAACTCAGTTTAACTTGTCTATATAATAGACATTGTCGCAAAGCAGCTTTGCAGAAATCTGGATGTAGATTAAGATCCCTAATGAGAGGCAGTTGAAAGGAAAAACTCCCAGAGATGACTTAAAGAAGAAACCTTGAGAGGAACCAGACTCAAAAGGGAATTCATCCTCTTCTGGGATTATAAATCATTAGTCTTCTATAACTGTGTACTATAAAGTCAAAAGTGCTTTGAAAGGATCTTCAGTATGGGTATCACAGGTGTTTTTAACTCATAACATGACAAATTATGAATTTGAACAGCAAGAGTGATCTTAAGGAAAGGTATGATATATACACCACCCCGTGCCTAACCTTAACTGTCATAACCTTTCATGTAAGATGGCTAGTGTGAAATGTTATGAATTTTCAAGCCTTTTGGAATTACTTTAATGCATTTCAATGGCTGCTGTATAGCTTCACCCAAAAAGCTGTCTTAATTCTGGTGTGCACCCTCCTGACTGAGGAAAGAACAAAACCAGCATGCCTGCAGCCCATCTCCAGTATTTCTCAGTGCAGAGAGACTTCACACCTGGCTTTATTACAGAGCAGGCGGTATCACAGCTTGTCCAGCTCAGGTGTCTAGGGCCAATTTGGCCCCTTTTCATTCAACATCTCTCAGTGAGGGGGGCGTTTTGTCGATAACGCTTCACCATTACTGCTCCGATGTCTATTTGAACGGATCAGAGATGATTTACTCCTCACTGGGAGCTGCCGGTAGCTTCTTTGAAGCTTGGTACTCTCAAAATGAGAAAGACAGAAGGAAAAAGGAAAGGGAACGAAAGAGCGATGGGGGAGGCGAGTACAGAGACAGGGGAGTGTTACAAATTGAATGGCGCAAGGGCATGGTGCCAAGCCACACACTTGAAAAGCTCGCACTTAACCCTGGCCTCTCCTTCTCCACCCTCCATATTTCTCCCTCTTGTTTGGACAGACTGCTCCCCTGAAGCAGGGACTCTCATTCTGTGTCAAAGCAGCACAACAAAATTGAGCGTCAGGAGCCATTTTATTCCTGTTTTAGGTGGCATGAGGCAGCAGTTTGTGCCTCCTCACAAGACATGCAATGGTGGCAAGAAATAAGCTATTAAAAGGGAAGGGAGAGAGAAAGAGAAAAAGGGGAAAAAAAAAACAAGCAATATTTTTTCTTCAGCCAAGCAATTAAAACATGACAGGGACTGTGTGAAAGCATATGCTGCTTTCCTTAATAGCCTAGCTGACCTTTTTGATTGTATGGGCGTGTTTTGAAATGGTGACATGACGGAGAGCAGCATTTGGACCGAGATGAATTCCTTGTTTTCTCTGCTGCAAATCTCACACATACCAAATGAAGCAGCACAACCTTATGAACTAAAAAATTTATTAAAATACAAATGAATGACTATGTATACAATTATTGCTATTTACATGTGTAACGTGGGAAGTACAGAAGTACACGTGGAAACATAAAAAACATATGCACTACATATGAAAATGTGTGAAATATAACACGTGAAGTGTCTAAAAAAAACATAAATGTATTTCATAGGTGAATCACGTGAGGTTTGTGAGAATTTTCTGTAAGGTCACTTACTGACATTTGTGTGTGTGTGTGTGTGTGTGTGTGTGTGTGTGTGTGTGTGTGTGTGTGTGTGTGTGTTTGGCACAGGGTCCTGGCACTGACACAAATATAGTCACACTTCTGTCTCACTCAGCTGCGGCTCTCTTTGTGAATGTGTTTGTCACACTCCAACGCTGCTCTAATGTCTCTCACTTTCTCTATTTCCTTTTTCACACTCTCTCACTTTTTCCCCACTGTATCTATTTCCCTACGTTTCCTTCCCCACCTTCTGTGTTCTTTTTTATTTACACATTTCTATCTCTCCAAAACTCCTTTCCCTATATAGGTGCACTCTGCTTTTACTTTTGCAAAGTTTCATTCTTTCTGTTTCCTTCTTTATAATTTTACACTGTGCTGTATCTGTCTGGACTGAATATGCAGCCTCTCTGTTAAAAATGGATTTAAAACATTCTTTTGTAAGGATGCATGTGGCTGTGGGGGAGCTAATATATCAGTGGAACCGGGGAAGCTGGATGCCTGAAACTTCTGCATGATGGATGGAATTTTTTTTCCATTTTCTTTTTTTCTGCCCAAACCGAGTCCTGAAACAACAGAAATTAGGAGGAAGCATCAGTCTCACGAGCACCATGAAAGGTGCCTCACTGCTCTCTCAGCATGTTTCCTCATCCTGGAGTGAGCACTTTCTGTGGTCCTGTTGGCTTTAATGGCCACTGACAGTAATCGTATGGGGCAGAGTTGTTTCTCAGTTCTTTAAAGAGAGTGCTGCTTTCTGTATTTTTCCCTACAGGATTTACAGCAGTAAACAAACCAAATAATAAGCCAACAATTAGCATGTTATACCAACTTCGCCACTTAATATGTTGTCATTCCATTGAACCTTTCTGTTGCTTTAAAAACACATTACATAACTTTAATTAGCTAGTGCTAATAGTTTCATTTGCACAATTCAATTGCACCTTATGGAAAAAACTGGTACAATATGCTTATTGATAGCCATTAGCCCCAACACGCTAATTATTATCCAGCTAGGTCCCACTTGTTTTCTTTACAAAACCCTTCTGGCACACCTCAGCAGTGAAAAGAAAGTAGTGTAGGCAGTTTTAGTGCTAAAAGGTAAATTATGTTTATTGGGTCAATGTACTTAAGCACATGTTTCACTGTAATGGTACTAATTTAAGTATAATTAAATCACAGTACATTTATTTTTACTTGAGGGTTTTTTAAAAAATAAAATACTACACTTTCACTACATTTATTTTTGATCGCACAAGTCAGTGTGTTTTGTATTCTACACTGGTTTATCACACAAGCTATAGGGTGTCCATATAATGTAATAAACACTGTTTTATACCTCTATGCTTTTACCTAGAAGGATATGAAGCAAATACGGTTGCCTTCACAGAAGAGCATGGTGGCACCATGGGTAGTGCTCCAGGGTCACCAGGTCAATCCCCAGTTAAAAATGCAACTGAAGAAGACTAAAAGCCAATTAAAAGATATTATATGCAAATTTTAAATAATTCAATTTGGAAACCCAACTCAGATAAAGTGGTTTCCTGATGAACGTCTACACGTCAGACACCATATGTTTGTCTGACACAAAGTCTGAGACAGTGGAGACAGATGTCGACAGATAAATGCTTCAAAGGAAAGAATAATAACGAATAAGGATAACAATCTTTGAGTAATGTGAGGGGAAACCTGTCGAGATATCGACATTTCATGGCTCAACACCTAATCTAACCATTAGCTAGCTGATTGAGCTAGACTAGCTAGCTAGATAATTTAATATGTTAAATGTTTGTATGTAAGACAGAATGTAAGATGTCACTTTGATGTTTGGTAGAGATTGCCTGCTAAGTGCTGCTACAAGTAATGCTCAGGATAATGTGTAAGAGGGAAAAGCTATCTTTGCTAGATAGCTAACTATGTAGCTATGAATAAACATGTGTTAGCTAACTACCTAGCTAATGAATCCAGCAGCTACTGAAAGCTCAATAGCATTTAGCTAAGTTAAGTTTGCTAGCCAGCTAATGGTACCTTTGGTGGTGTTCACTTCAGTGTAGCTCACTGTCTAGTTAACAACATTCCGTTACATTTACTCAGGTGAGTTTTCTGTAGAGTAGCAGTACTTTTACTCCATGTGATTTGTACTCTGTCATATAAATGTCTACAAACAATTTTTTATCTACACTGGTTTATCACAAGCAATAGGGTGTCCATATAATGTAAAAAACACTGTTTTATACCTCTATGCTTTTACATAGAAGGATATGACAAAAACGTTTGTGTTCACAGAGGAGCATGGTGGCCCTGTGGGTAGTGCTCCAGTGTCCCCAGTTCAATCCCCAGTTCGAACATGAGTTTCTCATGTTTCCCGCCTCACACCCAGTGTTCCCAGGATAGGCTCCGGCTCTACCAAACTCTGATACAGTCGTTACTGAAGATGGATGAATGAAGAATGAATGACCAGTATATCCATCTTGATATATAGTGTTTCATCATAGAATCCAATCATTTCTTTAACATCAGTGGAAAGATGGTATACTGTATAGTTTTATGACTAGTGGTCGACCGATAAGGGTTTATCAGTGTCCGATGTCAAGTAGAGGGGCCAGAAGCTCTCTCTTTGAGATGAGTTACGAAAATTGCAATCATTGCTAGGTTTGGTCTCAGAACAGAAAAAAATCTTTTAGCATGAGATACATGAGATACATGACATTACTGTGGAAGGTACCACTTAGAAACCATGAAAATGGCTGTGGACTGCAATTGCTATGATAGCTTTAGGACTGCAATTGCCACAAACAGCTTTGCAGGAAAGTCTCCATCAGCGAACAGTTTGGTAACTTCAACAAAATTGACTTCATGTGAAACCTATGATGAATTTCCTGGTTACACAATTGCACTATTTGTCCATGTAGTACACAGTTATTGAAGGGAATTATTTATAATTGCACTATCCATTGCACCCACATGAGGATGGGTTCCCTTTGAGTCTTCTGGTTCTTCTCAAGATTTCTTCCTCATATTGTCTCCGGATGTTTTCCTTTTCCTGTCGCCTCTGGCTTGCTCATTAGGGATAAATTTATAAATGTATAAACTTATAATTTATATCCTGAATTGATATTTTTCTGTAAAGCTGCTTTGTGACAATGTCCACTGTTAAAAGTGTTATACAAATAAAATCTTATTGAATTGGAAGATGTTACAAACTAGGTATGGATTTTGCAGAAATCATTAAAAAAAAAAAAGGTTGATCATCAAAAGCTTACATAGCTTAGATGCTTAAACTACATGGCCAGTATTAATTTGAAAGCATGTGGAAGAAATGTCCAGCTTTCTGCCGACTGGATCCCTAGAGGCAAAGCTGCCTCATAATAAACGCCTACTCCAAATGCCACAGTCTACTCTGGGTCAAGAGGTGTCAAAGCAGCACTATGGGGTGTTAGAGAACAACATTAGTTAATGTGCATTTCAGGGCAGTTCTGTGTGTGTGACCATGAAGCATATTTATTCGGATTACATGTTCTCTATGTAATGGTATGGTATTGCCTGATGAATAACAATAAGCAAACTCACGGTAGGTGAGATGATTTGGATGCTTAGATACAATCCCAGCCAAATATATTGGCACTCAAATTTACTGGCAACCATGTTTTCTGAAAACAGTTGAAATGAGCAGCATTTATCATTTTGTCATGTATTTTTTGGCTTGATTTGCTTCTTTTTGGTCATTTTTTTGTTTTTTTTGCTACAAGTCATATTGCTAAACTAATTAAACAGAAATGCCTTTTTTTCTGTTTCATTACATTTGCTGATAAACTTAGGATATTGACAGATTTAAGTTCTCCTCTTGACCCTGATCATGATCTTTCTATAAGAGATAAGATAATTTACCCAGGAACTGTGAAAACACACAACTGTAGCCTTCTTTTAAAATGAGTTCCTTTGTAAGCACCCAGTAGCACATAAAGCTATTTATGTCCTTAGCCCCAAGTCTAGGTCCCTTGACCTTTCACAGGTTCAGGGAGGGCTTGTCATATGAATTAATGGCATGGTGGCACACTCTGCAGCTGTGGTTGTCTCATGCCAGTCTGGCCCAGTGATCCTCATTAATTATATTAGCCCTGTCTGAACTGTGCCTCTCACTCACACCTCAACCTGTCCTTCTGGGAGTGTGTATGAGTGTGTGAGACAGCGAGAGAGTGGGGCCATTTCAGTGTCTATTGCTGAAGCTGAAGACCATTATGAAGACCATTATCTGAAAAAGCAGGTCAATGTCATGGTTGTCACAAAAGAATTTTTAAAAATGGGGAATCAACCTGTCACATGTAACCACATATAACCATCTCCAAGAAATCACTACACAGGCTAGAGTCGGAACACTCTATATGCTCTGCATAGCTTTCCACTTATTATTATTTTTTTATTAAGTTAACTGAACAATAAAAGATGAGTAATTAAATAAGATGGAAGTTTAGGGGTCAAACTACTAAAAGCTAAAAGCTATGCTCTTTATAAGGCATGTTCAGAAAAATTTTATTCTGTTGCCTTAACCAAATAATTTTACACTGTGGCAGCCTGGGAAAACCCTCCACATGGTCAGATTTTTACATATAGAAAATATATGGAAAATCACATTTAAAGATTATATTCCATTTCCCCTGAAAGACGCCCTGCCTGCCTCTACATTTATAACCCAATCAACTTATGGCAAAACAATATTACCGCCAAAAGGCATGTTTCTAACGCCTTATAGAAAGAATCGAGGCTGTTCTGAACGCAAAGCTGCAACCTACCCAGTATTATTATGGTCTTCCTTATAAAATGGTAAAGATTTGTATGTTTATAATGGGAAATGAGATATCACTTTGATTATCAAAATATGCATAAAAATATTTACATGGCATTTTGGTAAAATATATTTAGAGATGTCAAAGCATATTATTGGCAGAAAAATCTCAATTTTGGTCAAAACTTTTTTT
>CM074964.1:7063052-7079453 GCA_037577455.1 Pangasius macronema | reverse complement strand
ATCAGAATCCACTGTTTGAAGAAGACTTTGGCAGCAGAAATATAGAGGCCATGCCACAAGATGCAATCCACTCATCAGCAGTAAGAAGCAGATTGGAATTCACAAAGAAATAGAGAGATGAACCACAAAAGTTCTGGAATCAAGTTTAACCTCTACCAAAGTGATAGCAAGGCCAATGTGTGGAGAAAGAAAGGATGTGCTCATGATTCAAAACATACAAGGTCATCAGTCAAGTACGGTGGAGGTAATGTCATGGCTAGGGCTTGCATGGCTGCTTCTGGAACAGGCTCACTAATCATTAATGATGACATAACTCATGATGGTATCAGCTGAATGAATTCAGAAGTCTACAGAAACCAATTTGCAATTTACAGAGACATGTATCCAATCTAATTGTAAGGAACTTCATCATGTAGAAAGACAATTACCCAAAACACACTGCGGATACAACAGAGACCATAACCCATTTGAGCATGCATTTCACATCCTGAAGAGAAGATTGAAGAGAGAACCGCCCCCCTGTGGCCCCCCCCAAAAAAAAAAAAAAAATAAAAATAAATAAATAAATAAAAAAATGAAAGAAGCCGAAAAAAGCATCACAAAAGAGGAATGTAACAGTTTGGTGTTGTCATTGGTTTGCCAGCTCGATTCAGCTATGCAACCTAATATTAAGTGTTATTTACTTTAATTTACTTTAAGACTATCTGCTCCTATACTTTTGCTAAAAAAAATGGGTGGTCTGCCACCAAATGTGGCACGTTTCTTAGTTGTTTAACACATTGAGATGTAAATATCAGGAAATGGAAGCTGAAATTCTGATCTATCATCTCTTATTCATCTTTTGATCTCAAACCCAAATGTCTTCTGTGTATAGCAAAATCAATAGAACTGGCCTTGTCCTTCCAATTCTTTCAGAATCTGTATATAAATACAACAGTAAAGTACAGAATCTTATAAAAGGAAGCACTGGCTTGCTTCATAGAAACTGGTGAACAAGGCTGTGGTGGAGAAAATCTCCTCTTAGGACAGACCATCAAGGACCTACAACTCTTCTGACCAACACTTAAGCAGATGACCTGTTCCTCTGCTTTAATTTGACCTTGATATCCAGTGCCACTACAGAAATGCCAGTAATGCCATGGTGGACATTATTGTGCTGGTTCTTAGTCTATACTTGCTCCAGTAGAGAAGTAGCAAGATCCAGAAAAGTGCTGAAAAAAATGCTAACTACAAACTGGCTCAGTCAAAGTTCTTGGATTAGAGATCCACCCCATATGCCTATATCATGTCTTTTTCAAAGGTACGTTACAGAGGAGAACAAAACTGTAGTTTTGTTAGTGAAGGACCCTTAAATGATTAAGAAAGCTTCAGTCAGATATACCAAAGTACAAACTTTGATGCAAAAGTTTTCTTTTCCACAGGATGAAGGCAGAAATTGTCTCATACATTTCAGCATTACCAGAATCTGTGCTTCAGGACAAGATCCAGAGGTTGACCTTTTAAGTAACTGAGAATGATTGTTCATGTTATAATGAATGCATAACGAAAATGTGTAACCTTCCTTATTTGATTTAGGATCAAGCCAGAAGCTATTTTTGTGCATACTTCCGGACTCACCACGTGTAGTACATACAAAGAGTAAACTTTCATTTTTCTGTTGTGTTTGTCTTTATTGACCTGTACAAAGCACACATCTAATCTGGTTAATTCTCATAACACACCCTTGATCCATGTGTGAGAATTAAGAAGGTGAAAAAGAGGAAGAAAAATAGCACAGACTCAAACCCTTGGGTGGAGGTATAGGTTAAGGCTTTAACAGATTGAAGGAACATTGCGGCTTAACAGATAGAAATGTTACTGGCAGAGCCTACTACTTTTTGTAGGCTGGAGTAGAGTTAAAACTGTAAGGCTCATCCTATAAGAAGATAATAGGGGTTGAAAAAAAGTGAAGCCGCACTTACATTCAGGGACTACATGACTTGTATAACTTATATATTTTGTCATGAGGAAGTCTAATCCCTCTGTAATATGTCAGATAACCTGGCTTCACAAGACCTCTTTCTACACCTTGCTCTCTGTCATAATTTTTTTTGAACCACAGTGCTGTTGAATTCTAGATTCTGATTGGTCAGAAAGTGTTGATTAATGTTCTACAACTTCATTACATTGTCAGTAGTTCCAGCTGCTGACAGTAAGACAGTGAGACAATTCAGAGATTTATTTTAATTCATTTATTCTAATATGATATTGTTTTTCTATAGGAACTCATTCACAAGGACTTGTATGGCAGATACTCCACATAATCTAGGCCTAACAATAAAAAAGGTTTAACAAAGAAAAACATACTGAAGAACGTAAAGGAAATCACTGATGGTGAAGCCTTCTGCATGGAGATGTTTAACATTTATGGAAGGAGTCTGGAAAAGCTGTAACTTTCCACTTTCCACTGCAGGAAAGGCTTCAGGACAGAGGACATTGCACTTTGTGGTTTATCAGTAACATGACAACCTGGGCTTTATGTTTTATTAACCTCAAGAGAAACTAAAACAAAGAGGCTGATGAGGGAGTGACTGTTTATAGCTGCTATAACATAAGTGATAATTGGAACGAACTTGTTTCCCCAAATGTTCTACTGCATTAAATGTAATGATAAACAGATAAATAAATAAATAAATAAATAAGTGTAATTGTTTAAAAATTACTGTTATATAAGCAATAAAACAAAACACTACAGTATGCTGTTATAAGAAAATAATCAAGTTTAGGGTGGTAACTCATCATACATAATTTACAGCATTTGAATGTGATTTAAGTTTTAGTACGTATTAACACTATTCAAAATACAATGAGGAAAAAAAGCATTAGATGGCTAAAATGGAATCTAAAGGCATTACCATGACTGTGGTGAGTCAGTGCCAGTGGGATGGGGAAGACCATCGTGGCAGACATCCACCATCCTTATCCCAGCAGTTCAACCATCTTGCTGACTGTCTCAGCATGAGACCAACTTGAGAACTAATCTGTGCTGGGTCCAACTGCTCTCTTTGGCAGGAATATCTGCAGGCTGACCTATTTCAGCAAGTCTATTTGGAGGAATTTCACTTCCCTCCTTTTTTCTTTCTCACTCAGAGTGCCTTTCAGGTCTCATAGCGCTGTAAATACTATATGAGTGGCATGGCAAAAAAGGCCATGTGCGTGTTAGCATTAGCTCAAGGCCAAAATGATGTTCCCCTGAATGACTTCAAAGCAGCAACTGAGCTAACCATTAAACATGATGACCAAGGCATGACATCTAACTGATGGTGATCTTTAAGCTTAGCATTTCATATTTCTGGCCATGAAAGTATTTGTGTTGAGTGGAATGATATAGGTGATGAACCCCTTTTTCATTATTAAATGGGATTTTTTTAAGGGCAGGATCACAGAACAAACTATCGTTGAAGTCTATGGATATATTTGAAAGTGTGTAGCCAACTGTGTGTGTCTACATCTAACTACACAGTTATATCTGGCTGCAGAAGTTAGACACCCAAGGTGACATATTAAGGTAAAAAACTATATAAAGTGTCTTAGTAAGGAGCTGGGCCACCACGAGCTGCCAGAACAGCTTCAGTGTGTACACCATTCTTCCAAAAGATATTCCCTCATTCTGTGTGTTGATGATGATGGATGAGAGTGCTGTCTAATACATCAGTCCAAAATCTCCCTTAGGAAGATTTTTACAATTTACATTCATCAAACCATTCAGTGAGGCCTCGTGTCCTGTAATCGGGAGCAGGGTCATCCAGGAGGAGTCCACTCCCATCATGATAGAAATGTTTCAGCATAGCATAAATATAATCAGTCAGAATCATTCTGAACTGCAGTGTCGCATTATACTGCACTGTCACATGCTGTTATATGCATGTACTATGTGCTTATTTCTACATAGAGAAAAAAAAAAGAAATACCAAATTCATAACTCCTCTACTTGTTACATTTTGTGATGAAATAAGTGTATTTTTATTACTGTTACAAAACCACTGTTTGCCAGATTCATACAGAGATAAAGTGGATATGTTAAGTAAAGTGGATTTTTGGAAATGAATGCAGGAGAACATTAAGAGGTATAAATCTTTTAATGCTTTTAACGCATATCACATCTGAATAGCTCCTGTTCAAATAACTTTGAAGCCTTTTTTTACTGTGAGCACTGAAGCTTTACATTGTGTGGATCACCAGTCATTCAGCTCACATCCAGAAACTATTAAAAGTCTAAGAATGACTAATAGTACGCCAGCATGAAGCCAGACAACTGAGAGAGCTTCAGACAGGTGCCAAAAGCAAGAAAAATCATGGAGGTTATTATTTAAAAATGACAGGTTACATGATTGGGAGGCCTTACTGGGTAACTTCAATGAAATTTCTGAGAGGAGCCATGCTAGACTTTCTTGCTGAATTTGTCAAATTCAGATGAGCATATAAGTGCATTGCCAGACAGCAGGGACAGATGCAAGTGCAGGTACACAAAGGTTTTATAAGAAATGCTTGCAACAAATACAATACATAGACCAGAAATCAGGAACAGGAAACAGACAATGGGCAGGTGATTGGCAAACAGCATAAACTAGGCAAGGCAAAAAACAGAAACAGACCATCAGAGTAACAAAATACAAAAGCTTGGCCTCGCCTGAAAACAAAGCCACAAAACATATACCTCACAGCAGTGTGATGGTGAGGAAGTTCGTAAATACTGTGGCTTTGATTGTGTACAGGTGTAGGTGATCAGCATGATTCTGACGTTGATGTGACATGCATGTGTATATCAGTAGGTTTTGCTGATGATAGATAGCTACTTATAATTCTTATGTTAAAAATGACCTTTAAAAACTGTACATCAGCACCATTTATTATTATGAGTAAAAAAAAAAAACAAAAAACAGAGATGACAAAGTGAAATTAATATAACCAAAAATGAATATGACTAAAACTCCAGCTGTGATGTGTCTATCCCACCCACTGTGTCATTGTGTCACCGTGAAATTAAGTTTTTGGTTATATCAGGCTATATTTCAGGCGTCTTCATGTCTATACAGTTCTCCATTACAAGTTTACTGTCTGTGTGGAGTTCTGCATCTTCTCCCATATCCTTATATTCTCCAGGTTCTCCGGTTTCCTCCCATATCCCCAAAATTATTAATGTCTCTAAATTCTAGCTGTGAAGAAGTGTGCAAATGTGTGTGTGCATGGCACCCTGTGATGGACTGGCAGCCAATACAGGGTGTATTCCAGTCTCTCACCAAGTATTCCTGAAATAAGCTTCGGATCTACCGAGACCCAGACCAGGAAAAAAGTGGTTACTGAAGATAAATAAATGAAAAATGAATATATTAATGAACCAAATGTTTCTAAACATCTGCTCTTACATCTGACGTCTGCTCTCTGGTGTTATTTTCATATGCTGTCTGAAAAAAGTAATGGTTTTAGATAAAATATTGTCTTAGTTTAGTATTTCCTAAACACACTATAGCAGGCATGATAAGTGGAAATTACAGCTTTTCATAATATCATAAATGAATAGGAAATAGCAAATGAATATGACCTTAGCGGCAATGCGGTAGGAGTCTTCTTTTTTCTATAATTTCTATATTTTTCTGTTAGGCAGCAGAAGCAGCATGAAGCAGAGGCAGAGTCAGATGATCAGCAAACAGGCACAGGGTCAGATGATCAGCAAAAAGAGTATAGGAGTATAAGAGGCAAAAGTAGAACTGGTAAACTAGGAGACAATGAACAGGATCATGAATGAGTAATCAGGCACGGTTAAGCAGATTTGAACTTAAGCACTTTGAACAGATGAAATTACATTGATTTTGAATTTGATCAGAATTTCATTAGTTCGCTAATCAGTCCTGAGAGTGGAAAAAATTAAAACAAGCTATGTCGTTAACCATGTTGCTAGGCTCTGGTCCAATTTGTTGCCTTTATCTCAATAATCCAAATAATTGCATGTGAATCTGAAATACTTTGCAGGGTGCAGATCCTGACTGGGGTCACCACTTGACAACCCCTTGTTCATAAACTGTTCAGAATGTCTTTACAAACAGCAGTCAGATGTGTGTATATTGTTATCAGTGCAATTTATGTAAAAAGAAATCCCTGTAAATCTGCAAGACTAGCAAACTGGGTAATTTCAACTGAATCCCCATTTCACAAGAAGCCACATCCTCTAAAACAGTGCAGAGCATTGGGAGAAAGAAAACCCACTGAAAAGGATTTCTTTTAACTCTTGTTAAACGCTATTGCACACCTTCTCCCATGACTGGTTATTCAGTACAGAGAGTATAAAAGCAACAGGCATATTACACCCATTCTTCCAGTACCTGTCTATACAGCCCCTTTTGACCCAAAATGCACTGAAGTGTGTCATGAAGGTCAGAGCGCAAATGTTGTTCGAACATTTACCTTGCAAAGGTCTTTCTTAGGGCACACATAGCAAGTGTAACGAGAGCAGATTTTCTGCTCAGTGACCAATGAACAGGTCACTTACC
The DNA here is from genome assembly GCA_037577455.1 of Pangasius macronema. NCBI lineage: Eukaryota > Metazoa > Chordata > Actinopteri > Siluriformes > Pangasiidae > Pangasius > Pangasius macronema. Next base: position 7,072,926 of record CM074964.1, on the reverse strand, counting down.
AAGCTGGACTTTCACAATTTGTTCTGGATAAAGGGATTGGATTCACCTCTCACACTTTTTTTGTGCACATATACTCTATATGGCCCAAAGTTTGTGGAAACCTGACCATTGCACTAATATGTACTTTTTGAACATCCCATATTTAGTCCCACCTTTGCTGTTAGAATAACCTCAAGTATAATAACTTTGGACAGTGGGAGGCAACCAGACATCATAGAGAAAACCAATGCCAATCCCAACACTGGAAGAACTCGGTTTGTTCTTCGCATGTAGGTTACTTTGTTAGCTGGATTGTATTGTTGATGATTTGACATGAGCCTGGATTTATTTGAAGCTCTCAGACTTGTTACCATTTGTTGTTCAGATGTTCGAGTTTGGACGAGTACTTGTCCGAATAAGTTACCTTTGTTCTAACGTGTACATTCAGAAAAAGAAATTTTTAGAAATATAGACAGTCATGTATTTGGTTTATTACTAACTATAGTCAGGTCTATAAATATTTGGACATTGAAAAAAGTTGCTAATTTATCTGTTTACCACTGTATATTGGAGTTAAAATTAACTTAATTAACTTAATTTTCATTTGTTTCATTTGATTTGTTAATTTGAGGGTATTTACATCCAAATCGGAAGACCATTGTAGGAATTACAGAATTTTTTATACACAGTCCCCTCCTCTTTTACAGGACCAAAAGTAATTAGACAAACTAACATAATCATAAATTGTCATTTTTAATATTTATTTGCAAATCCTTTGCAGTCAGTGACTCCCTGGAGTCTGAAACACATAGACATCACCAGGTGCTGCGTTCTGTTCCCTAGTGATGCTCTGCCAGGCCTTTACTGAAGCTGTCTTCAGGTCCTGTTTGTTCTTGGAGCATTTTGCCTTCAGTTTTTCTTCTTCAGCAAATGAAAGACATGCTCAATTGGATTCAGGTCAGGTGGTTGACTTGGCCATTGCAGAACATTCCAATTATTTGTCCTAAAAAAAGGCTTGGGTTGCTTTCGAAGTATGCTTTGGGACATTGTCCATCTGCACTGTGAAATGCTGTCGAATGAGTTTTGAATCATTTGGCCAAAACTGAGCAAATAATAAAGCACTATACACATCAGAATTTATTCTGCTGCTTTTGTCAGCAGTCACTTCATCAATAAATACAAAGGAACCAGTTCCATTGGCAGCCATAACCCATGCCATAAGATGAGGTGGTATGCTTCAGATTAAAAAGTTTTTTTTAGATGTTTTTGGCAAACACTAATCTTGTCTTCCTATTTTCGAGCCCTACCAATGATCTTTCAGTGGTCATCTTGTAGTCAACCCTTTGTATTTACTCTTGTGAAGACCCCTCTTGATTGTTGACTTTTATCTTTCTGATGGGATTGTTTTGAATTTTCAGCCTAATGATGGCTTGATTCACTGGCAGTGACAACTCTTTGGACTTCATATTTTGCTCTCCTCTAAAGCACAAGCACTTTACAGCTGGTATAAGTTCCCACTATTTATGTACAGACATGTTTAATTAAATTGTTATCTATTCAATAAGGAGCTATGCCAACTTAAATTACAACATGTGCATCTGTAGACAAGCAAATCAAGCACAAACAAAGTATATAAAGCCCGAGGAAGCATTTTGATTTCCTGACTCTGATTTATTATCCCATAGTTATGTAAAACCAAGATATTCATACGTTACTATATTGTGCACAACTTTCAAATGCCTCTCCAGGCTTCAATACTATTAATTAAATAATTACATAATAATCACATTTGCCAATGACTCACTGAATCATAATATATATATATATAATGAAAACATTGAAAACCATCTGAATCCATTTCCTCCTCAGTGTTAGAGCATTTTCCTTTTTCAGCCCCTTTCGATCTCTTTGAAATGAATAGAAAAATAAAAAATAATCACTTTTGCTCACCAGGAAATTATGAGAAATGATTGTGTTGAGTCCCTAAAGTGATTGAAACAGCATGCTACAGTTAAAACATGAACCAGTTTCCAAGTAGCTTTGTGATACCTCCCATCCAATGGTTTATCTACATCAGGGATGCAATGAATCTGGAATATAACATTGGGTGTGAGGCAGGAATACACACTCGGAAGGGACATTAGTCCCTCACAGGGCACCATGCACACATACATTAACACCTAGGGGTAATTTAGAGTAGTCAATCCACCTACCACCATGTTTTTGAGAAATGGGAGGAAACCATTGAACCCAGAGGAAACCCACACAATTACAGAGACGACATGCACAGAAACTCCACACAGACAGAAATCAGGATCAAACCAGGGATGCTGGAGCTGTGAAGCATCAACACTACCCACTGCCTAGCTTATTAAGAATAAAATTCCCCATAAACACATAATACTGCTGTCATACAACAAGTACGTTCTTGAAGAACTGGCAGAGGTACAAAATTACAAAGAACCCTTGTAGCTATTGCTGCTATGGAACCCAATAATTTTCTTAAAATAATGGTTTAAACATTAGAAGAAAGGGGGCATGGTGGTTTAGTGGATAGCATTGTTGCCTTGTGCCTCTGGGGTTGGGGGTTTGAATCCTGCCTTTTGTGCAGTTTGCATGTTCTCCCCATGCTTTGGGGGTTTCCTCACCCAGTCCGAAGATTTGTTTGGAAAGGCTGATTGGCATTTCCAAATTGTCCATAGAATGTGAGTGTGCGCAGTTGTGCCCTGCAATGGGCAGGCTCCTTGTGCCCCTGAGTTCCCTGGGTCAGTTTAGCTCAGACCGTAGTCTGATGGCAATCTTCAAAATGTGACCTTGTTAGAAAATCTAAGTCTGTGGACATGAACAAGCTCATATTCATGTGTTACATATGACCCCTGGAGATTAGGAGGAGGTTAAAGCTTTCTCAAGTGTAAAGAAAAACATGAAGATGTCATGTTTATATTCTGAAACACTTATTTCTACAGCTTTAAATGTTTATGTTAACTGAAAAAAGAGCAGTGATAAATTTGTAGCAGATGGTAAGGGCAATCACAGTGTCAGTGCTATAGGATATTCATTCAATGAAAACTTATTGGCCTACAAACACTGGGCATGAGGCAGGGACACAGCCTGAATGGGATGCTTGTCAATTTCGGGGCACCATACACACATTCACACCAAGGGACAATATAGAAACTGGAGAATCCAGAGGAAATATGGACAAGAGGAGAATCTCCACACAGACAGTGACTTGAGATCAGAATCAAACTGGGGATCCTGAATCTGTGAGGTGACAATGCTACCTGCAGTGCCACTGCCAAAGATTATTTATAATTTATTATTATTTAGAATTAATTGTAAATGTATTAATTATATCAAAGTAATTAAATCATAATTATAAGAAAACTTATAATTGGCTCAAATTGTGAAGGTCTGGAGTTCTAATCTAGATTAATTTGGTTGAGAACAGGTGGATATGAAGGCTATATATAATTTACATAATTTTTTATACTTACCAAACCATTCAGTGAGGCCGTAGTCCCAGAAAGGTTGAAGTTTGTACCATGACCATGGTCTGATGCACAATGAGCACTTAAAGAGACCCACAGGTAGCCACCATCCCTCATGGACAGGCTCTGTGGGGGCAGTGGCCAATTGAGGGTGGGTCTGAGACAAAGTTCCAAAGGGAGACCCAACTTGTGGGTGAAACAAGTACAAATGGAAGAAAATTCAACTCACACCCCTGTATGGATGACTTGAAGATCTGTTTGGATTGCTGGGGATGGTGCCACCTGGGGTCTGTGATTGCTGTGGTGGCTTTGTGGCTGCAGTTGCCATGAGCAGCTTCGTATTCAGGATTTCATCAGTGGACAGTGGATAGATTTTAACCAACTGGACTTTTGTGAAGAATTTACTGGTTGCACATTTGCACTATTTGTCCATATAGTACACAATAATAGAAGGGATTTATTTATAATTGCATTAACCGTTGCACCCTGATGAGGATGGTTTCCCTTTTGAGCCTGGTTCCTCTCAAGGTTTTTTTTTTCACATATTGTCTCAAGGAGTCAGGCTACCGTTGCCTCACCGAACGAGTAATCCCTATTTAAGTGTATAAATGTTATATAAAAAACTTAGGTAAATAAAGACATTTCGAGCTTTGAGACTGTGTCCATTGTTAAAAGCGCTATACAAATAAAATTGAATTGAATGTGTGTTAGCAGAGTCTAGACATATTCGTAGGCACAGTAGTGAAGGGTAGGGAAGATTAAAGTGCAGATTAAAGCAGTGAGCAGTGTGAGTGCATTAGTTGTGAGAAGTAGTACAGTGAGAGTTAGCATGGACAGCTAACAAAGCAACCAAACTCAAGATTACGGCCGAAAAAGGATGGTAGTTATACTCACCACAGCCAAAAAAAATTATATAAGGTAATAGGAGTCTATCATAGACAATTTGGGGGATGACATACCTCTGCTTGTTCACTGATCTCTGTCTACAATTGTCAGAAAGTTTGATTTGTCAAACTCCTGTAAGGCATGACATCATCATGGCTTTACCAAGTACAATCATTCGTTATCATCTTATTTTTGTTAATTTCTTCTTTTTTGGATCTCTTTTACATCCAGTCTTGTAAATTAGAATTGATTTTAAATTAATTTATTTTCAAATTATTCAGTCACCACTTGTAATCCCCATCAAAGCAAGTATAATAAATTATTTACAAAGCTACTTAAAATGTAACAGGGTAGCACATTACTACCCACCTCTGCTCGTCTGTGACTTTTTACACCCTAAGGAATCATGCGTTGGAGTGAGTTATGAGAAGCACTAGCATGCATTGCAGCTTAATTAAGGCACTTTGAAGACACTTTCAACATATACGCTTTGATCTCTCATATGTGCAAATGACAGCGCCCACGACTGGCATCGGCAACAATGCAAACACACCTACCTCACCTGCCACGATTCCAACCACGTTAGAGGAACCGATTCCTATTCACTCAACACTTAGCAAACTGAAGACTTCAGAGATTTAAGAAGAATGAAGAGATCACATACCATCTGTTGAGACCTCTCAATTTCTTTTTCATTCAGCTCGGACGTCGGTCCCACGGAATTATAAAGATTAAAGTTAATGGGTTATTAATAGACTCTCTTGCACCTAGATCAAGTCATTAGACTGTCTTTTTACATTTAATTTGCACGCCCAAAATATCCAGCATTTAAATCCAGTATAAACACAAAGTTCAATATCAGCTGACTATTTTCATCTTGGCACTTCTCATTGCTTCCCATTATTCACATTAATTAGTTGATTCAACAAGAACTGCAGAGATAATCAGCTTTTAGAAATGTTTTTCCCCTTAACATTCATTAATTTAATTTCAAGCCAAAATCTTTGAGAACTTTTTCCTCTGTTGAGCTAAAGCCTTGCCATGTACCATTCTTTGAATCCTACATTCATTGTTATATAAAGGTAATGAATATACCTGTGTGTGTAATTGCGTCTCAGTCTGAAGTATCCAGTAGGCATGATGTATAGCCTGATAAAGAAATTTTATCAAGCCACTAAATCTGAAATAACATATGGAATGTCCTGTGTTTACAAAGTGTAAATCATTGTTATTTTTTTTAGACTTAATTTGTGAGTGGACTTCTGTGGATTCTAACATGGCATGAATCTAACTCAACCTTTAAAATATTCAATTTAATGTCATCAAATATGGTGACAATGCCAAGGTCTCCATTTTGAAGCTAAGATCAGGTTACCACCTCTGCAGAGTTTTGCATGTTCTCTCTGTGGGTTTCTTCAAAAACATGCCAGCATGAGGAAGAAATCTTGAGAGGAACCAGACTCCCCTTCTGGATGGCAATAGATAGTTGGATTATAAATCATTATTCTTCTACAAATACTGTATATACTATAAATTTAAACAGTACTACATGTGTTGAAAGGGTCCCTGCACAACTAGTGGTTAGACCACAGCGTGGCCCGGGTTTGAGTCCTGGCCAGGGAACCAACCCCAGCTGCTGGGGCTGGGTGCAACGGTGCGCTCTCAGTGCCAGTCCCAAGCCTGGATAAAATGCTGAAGTGCATAACAACTGTGCCAAGTCAAATATGCGAGCCAATGATCTGCTGTGGCAACCACTAACAGGAGTTGCCACAGCAACAACAGCTACGTGTTTTGAAAGAATGCTAAGTGTGAGTCCTAGCGTAAGCACAGAACACTTTTTATGATTACAGCAGATGTTATTAGATGGTATAAATCTATGCTACATTTCATTATCCACTGAAGACAGAGCGAGACTTGGGCATGAACTGTATTCGGGAGGTATACACAAGGCATCCATTTGGGACTATCCACAGCAGCAGAAAGTTAGTCACAAGTGCAGAAAGCTTTCACAAGAGCAGAAGTAGAGCATCCGGATGAATCAGGCAGATCTGTAGGACGAGGGGATCCAAGATGAAAGTATATTATCGAAATTAAGCCTTGCACTTTTCAAAAGCTGCAAGATTGCAAATTACACTAAATATGGTATGAGGCACTGTGCAAATTAATTGAGTATCCAAAAAAGATTAACTCACATACATAAGCATAAAGCGGCTGAGGGAAATAAATGCACACAGCTATGTATACATAACTTTCATAAATTAGTCTTCTACTTAGGCATCAATTTACAGTTATGCAGCTATGTGAGAAAGACTCTTAAGAAAGATTTGCATCTTTCTTACCACCATCACCTAATAGGTAAAGAGACATGGATGGAATGCCCTAATGGAGTTAGTGCTTATAAGTTTGTTAGCTCCAGTTTAGAACACACACCACAACCTCTGTCTCATCACATAAATCAAGCTAATTAGCAGAGTGCTGTTCTCCCCTTGTATCTCTGATTTTGCAAGGTTGTGAAGCTGGAACAGGCTCTGGCACTGAGAGATAGCCCACTCAATCAGCGTTCTCCATAGGAGAAATGGGCCTTTCATCAGATGGAATCCGTCCAGAAGGAATGGAGGCTGTGGCAATGAAAAGGAGAGAGGCTTATGTACTCTGAGCACCAACAAGACTGTTGTGTGCACAATGAGCCTTGGTAGTGTTGCTGTTTTGATGAGTTCTTTCGTTGACGCATGCTGCATTTGATTTTCCAGATTGACACAGAGACGTCTACAACCTATGTTAAATCAAATTCTTGTCCCAGTCACATTAATTCAAACAAGAGATTACTAATGCTTTCTTCCCACCATCAATTGCTTTCTGTAGCTTTGTGGGTCAGGGGGATGGTAACCTGACTGAAATGTGTAAGATTTGGTGCCTGCAAATCTGAAAGTGGATTGTTTTTTATAATCACTAATTTGCTTACCTGTGAGACGTCATTATTCACTTTTGCTATCTCATGTTTCAGTGTGCTTCTATTATCCGTTTTCTACCTAATCATAATAAATTAAAATATGCAAATTAATATAGTAAATCAATATATTATTATATCCATTTATCTTCAGTAACCAATTTATCCTGGTCAGCATCAGCGTTGATCCAAAGCCTATCCTGGGAAAACTGAGTGAGAGGCGGGAATACACCCTGGCTTTAGGAGGTTTTTAGGAGGTGGGAGGAAACCCGGAAAACTTGCAGGAAAACCATGCAGACACAGGGAGAACGTGCACAGAATCTCCACACAGACAGTAACCTGATGTTAGGTGTTAACCGGGACCATGGCGGTGTGAGATAGCACCACTACCCGCTGCACCACAGCACCACCGTACTGTTCCCTATGTGGGTTATTTTTAGAGCCACTAGGTTGTGCTATTCCATGTATGTTTTTGATGTAGTCATACCCTCTGTCTCAATTTGCCTACTTTATACTATGCACTAAAAGTATGTACTCTTTTTGTGAAGAAAAAGTACATACTTTTGAGTGTGTAGCAAAAGAGTATGCAAGTACTGGGACATACTGGGACATACACGTCATGCAACGGAAGAGAACGCTGTTGCCCCGGAAAAGAACTTTGTCACTGTATACAAACTTCTCATTGCATTTCAGCTTTTCTTCTTTAATTATTCCTTGTATAATTTAATTTACCATTCCCTTGATTTATTTTTTTCACATTTCATTTATGCCTCTCTAAAATGCGTCCTTGAATTCGGCAATGCAAACGGTCACAAAACTCCTGATTCTTCACACAAGTAGTTGTGGACAATATTAGCTGAAAAAAGTGTCCACAGATCAGGGGGCACGGTGGTTAGCATGGTTGCCTCGCGCCTCCAATGGTGGGGATTCGATTCCCGCCTCTGCCCAATGTGCATGGAGTTTGCATGTTCTCCCTGTGATTCAGGGGTTTCCTCTGGGTACTCCGGTTTCCTCCCCAGTCCAAAAATGCTTTGTAGGCTGGTTGGCATGTCTAAATTGTCTATGTGTGAAGGTGTGTGTGTGTGTGTGTGTGTGTGTGTGTGTGTGTGTGTGTGTGTGTGTGTGTGTGTGATTGTGCCCTGCGATGGGTTGGCACCCCTTGGCCCTGAGTCTTCTGGGATAGACTCCAAGCTCCCCGCGACCCTGTGTAGGATAAGCAGTACAGAAAATGGATGGTGTCCTCAGATCCACACTTTGAAAATCTACTGGAAATAGTAGTACATATCTCATTTCCACCTACTATGATTTGGGACACATTAATTCTAATCTCGGTTACTGACCTTGGTAGCAGCCATCTTGTTTAACTCAGTTGATACTGATAGTCACACGGTTCAAGTAGCTATCTTCAATCTATCCATCATCTTTGCAATCATCTATAGAAGCTTCGTTTGTAAGTATCAATGTGGTTACAAGATGCTTATCTTCATCTAATGTTTGTAATTAGTGACATTATTTAAGATTAAATTTGGGTCCCTGGAAGACTAGTGGTTAGGCCTCGGTGCTCTCAACACTGTGGCCCAGGTTCGATTCCTAGCCAGGGAACCAACTCCAGCCTTTGGGCTTGCACAAGACCGTGCACTCCCAGTGCTGTTCCCAAGCCCGGATAAATTTGGAGAGGGTTGCATCAGGAAGGGTATCCGACATAAAAACTGTGCCAAATCAAATATGCAGACCAGTGATCCATTGTGGCGAGTCCTAATGGGATCAGCCAAAAGAACAACAATGTTTAAGATTAAATTTGATTTTTAGAAAGATCATCTCCAGTGCAATGGTACATGCATCTACATCATGCATACATTAAGATACTACACACAGCTATACTTTAAGCAAACTGGTACATTTCATTAATATACAGTCTTTAGAAACGTATTTGTTCCTTTTTTCCTTTATTTCAGGTTTACTCTCTTCCACTTTGTTTTTTAAGTGGTGGCGCTAATCAATCCATCCTTCAGTTCAACCCACTTGTGGAAGGAGTCTATCTGTCTGCCTAGCTGAAGGAGGGAAACTCTTTGACGAAGGCAGAATAGCCACCTGTATGATTATAATAGCACAATAAATTAATAGATAAAATTAATGTTTTACAAAATACTATGTTCTTGCATTATTTGAATTGTATTTGAAGGCTAGAGAACTGTAGCATCAATTGTCTAGTTTAAAGAGTTGAATATACTGACTGCAATCACATTTTAGTGACACGTGCATCTCCACAGAGTGGACAAGGATGCTTAAATTAGTCTTTTGTGGACGCCGCTAATCTTTCTAACCAATAGAATTTTAACATGTAAATGTTTATTAACCAACAGAGAGGAAACAAATTGCAGACCTAAAAAAATTCAGGAAATTGGGACATATATAAGCTTCTTATATAATACACACTCCTGAACAAAATCTTAAGACCGGGGGAAACATTCCAAGTATTCGCATTTCGCGCTGGAGGATCATAACCAGGTTGTAAGAACTGCTTCAAAATGTCAAAAGAAGAAAAAGGAGCAAGAGACAAAAAAAACAGAGA